>RXON01001629.1:0-180085 GCA_009667805.1 Leptobrachium leishanense
GAGATGAACACCTAAATAAACTGGTTAAAAATAGACTTATAAATATTAATAACAAAAATAGAAACATTTAATTCCTCCTCTTCTCTCTCCTATATAAATATATATACTGTATTCATGTATATACGCGATAATTGGTTATGTTTATTATTGCAGAAGCCATCTGCACATCACAGCAATTCAAAGAACTGCACTCCAGAGCCTCCTGTTCTACATTCCCCATTTGCAGCAAAGAATTCTGGGTAGGGTATGCAAACATTTTAATGCTGTAATAAGCAGTGAGGGAAAGGGAGACACTGGAGACTACCACCCACTTATTACCATAACAAAAAATAAACTGGCTCCTAACTTTTTTGCCTGGCTCCTAGATTCGAAGTAAATTCGTCAAACCCTGCACTTGTTTTACCACCTTGCCTTTAAAAAAACCAAAAAGGTGTTTTTTGAGGTGCCGGGGTTAACCCTTTCACTGCTGAGGACGTGTGGGAAAGTCCTCATTGACTCCTAAGGAAAGATAGGGGTGGAGATAGGGGGTTCTTTGAACCACGATATCTCCCACTGTTGGCAGCTGGAGGGTAATGTTTGTAATCAGTAGAAAGGCCAGAGCATGGCCTTTCCAATGATACCAAACATGACCATGTTTAAAGTAAAGAAGAAAAATTAGACCCGAAATGGCTCAGCAGTGAAGGGGTTAAAGTTTCTGCAAATGTTTCAATTTGCAGTCCTTTAATGGGATTGGTTGGCATGTCTGACTCCTAGATGGTTATTGGCTGGGGACTCAAACCAGGCTCCTGGATGGGGATTAGTTGGAGGGAGTTCTAGAACTATGTCATGTCACAATTTTCCTATAAAAAGGCCTTCCAGTGCAGTAGATGCTTCAGGGGTGTGATGATTCTCACGCTGCCCATTATGTCTCATGCCCTGACCGGCCTTGGTAGTCTTTGGGCTTGGCGTTCGAGATGAACACCTAAATAAACTGGTTAAAAAATAGACTTATAAATATTAATAACAAAAATAGAAACATTTAATTCCTCCTCTTCTCTCTCCTATATAAATATATATACTGTATTCATGTATATACGCTATAATTGGTTATTATTATTGCAGAAGCCATCTGCACATCACAGCAATTCAAAGAACTGCACTCCAGAGCTCCTGTTTACATTCCCCATTTCCAGCAAAGAATTCTGGGTAGGGTATGCAAACATTTCAATGCTGTAATAAGCAGTGAGGGAAAGGGAGACACTGGAGACTACCACCCACTTATTACCATAACAAAAAATAAACTGGCTCCTAACTTTTTTGCCTGGCTCCTAGATTCGAAGTAAATTCGTCAAACCCTGCACTTGTTTTACCACCTTGCCTTTAAAAAAACAAAAAGGTGTTTTTTGAGGTGCCGGGGTTTAAAGTTTCTGCAAATTCAATTTGCAGTCCTTTAATGGGATTGGTGGCATGTCTGACTCCTAGATGGTTATTGGCTGGGGACTCAAACCAGGCTCCTGGATGGGGATTAGTTGGAGGGAGTTTAGAACTATGTCATGTCACAATTTTCCTATAAAAAGGCCTTCCAGTGCAGTAGATGCTTCAGGGGTGTGATGATTCTCACGCTGCCCATTAAGTCTCATGCCCTGACCGGCCTTTGGTAGTCTTTGGGCCTTGGCGTTCGAGATGAACACCTAAATAAACTGGTTAAAAAATAGACTTATAAATATTAATAACAAAAATAGAAACATTTAATTCCTCCTCTTCTCTCTCCTATATAAATATATATACTGTATTCATGTATATACGCTATAATTGGTTATGTTTATTATTGCAGAAGCCATCTGCACATCACAGCAATTCAAAGAACTGCACTCCAGAGCTCCTGTTCTACATTCCCCATTTCCAGCAAAGAATTCTGGGTAGGGTATGCAAACATTTCAATGCTGTAATAAGCAGTGAGGGAAAGGGAGACACTGGAGACTACCACCCACTTATTACCATAACAAAAAATAAACTGGCTCCTAACTTTTTTGCCTGGCTCCTAGATTCGAAGTAAATTCGTCAAACCCTGCACTTGTTTTACCACCTTGCCTTTAAAAAAACAAAAAGGTGTTTTTTGAGGTGCCGGGGTTTAAAGTTTCTGCAAATGTTTCAATTTGCAGTCCTTTAATGGGATTGGTTGGCATGTCTGACTCCTAGATGGTTATTGGCTGGGGACTCAAACCAGGCTCCTGGATGGGGATTAGTTGGAGGGAGTTCTAGAACTATGTCATGTCACAATTTTCCTATAAAAAGGCCTTCCAGTGCAGTAGATGCTTCAGGGGTGTGATGATTCTCACGCTGCCCATTAAGTCTCATGCCCTGACCGGCCTTTGGTAGTCTTTGTGTAGGCGGACAAAAACAGGTTCACTTTCAAAACGGCGCCGGACCAGACACAAGCAAGGATTGTCCAAACACGAGTCTCTTCAGGAAAGGCAAACGTTTATTGTGTCGTCACACAAGTGCTCACACAGGATTGAATCGCAAAGAGTGAGCCCCCCTTTCACCCCGTGCAAGGGGTCTTATACCCAAAAATACGTAATTGGTACATCCCAATTAGCCCACCTCCCGATGACACTTTATTCCACCCCACGTGGGTTAATACCTCCCATCATTAGCACAAACACAAAGACATTCCACATATAACTATAAATTGATACACTTCATGTTAGTTTGACAGTCTGTGATTTGTTGTGCTGTCTTTCTCAGGGCAGTACCTCCCTCCCTATAGGCTATGTTTATTCAGATAGCCTGGGGCCTGGTCTGTTTTCTATGTTTTCTTTGTTCCTCTGCACATCTCAATGACCTTGCCCCATTCATAAATCTTCCTGTCTCTTCGTGCCAAGAGCCGGCCGGATTCTGCCTGGTTTTCTTGTTAGCTTTTCTAATCTACCACACATTCCTTAAATTCTATGTAAACTCTGCTCTTCTCATCTAAATAAAATCTATTCTATTTACTGGTGAACCAATATTCTGAACAAGATGGCTGCCTGGCTCATAGTAGCAACCATCCTTCAGCCTGATTCTCCTTCATTCCCCCCTTGGCTCAAGTGTCAGGATCTTTTTCCTGGCACTTGTAGCCATTACACTCCACTATTCTGAAACTCTGCATACTGGGGGGCTTTCCGTTCACTGGGAACATTCCCTGTGGAATTATCAGTGGTATCTTCTGTGTTTGTGTGGGTGTCAGTGCTGTCTTGCACAGTGGCCATATGCATAGCCCTATGCGGTATATCAGTATCCCTATGATCAAGACCACCACTATCATGAGTATCATGGATCCAATCTGTGAGATAAATCTCAGGATGGAACCAAACCATTCTCCCATTGCTCCAAACCCACGGAGCGGATTCCAGCCTTCGGCAGCAATCCTCCTGGCTGTGCCCTGCAACTGTGCTACCTTTTCTTGGTGATCTTGAATTACCTGGTAATAGTCTGGGACTTCGTGTGTAGTGTTTCTGATGAAAGTGCAACATTCATAGTGCATTGTCATCTCACACAATCCATTCAAAGCCGCACTGATCTGCTCAAGCGCCATATCATGTATCATCTGCACCTTCCGTAACTCTCGCATTTCCAGATTCAGCAGCTGGATATCCATACTGGTTCTATTCAGAATCTCATCCATCAAATTGACATAGCTATTCAATCTCCTCATCATCTCTCCTCCCCATCCAGTCCATGCTGGCAACCATGTCCATATCCCATCCATCTTCGCGAACAACTCTCTCTTTGGTCTTTCAAACACCAGTGGGTACCTAGGGTGTAGTTCTGTGTCTGTGTTTGTGTCTTCTCCCCTTAGTCTCTGGATTGGGACCAGCTTAGCCAAATAACACATTCCCGTTATTGTTGGTGGTACCCATGTGTAACACACCCTTTCACAGCACACCTGGTACCCTCCTTCACTATAAATGGTGATGAATGTAGTGTTCCCTTTGATATCTCTATCGCAAGTTGTCTCAGCCGTCTCATCATATCCACTGCACCCTGCCTCCCATTGGTCACATTCCCAATCACCGCCTCTTGGTCTCTAGTGAGTTGCCTGCATCGTATGTATAAATAATTCGCCTTTTGTCCTGTTTTGAATATGTAAATGTATGATGTCCAGTTGAACTGACTTGAGTTACATAACCCACCCTCGTTATTTGTTTCTTTATCTGGTCCTAGTTGAAAACACCATTCTGGTGGATACACTGGTCCTATTATGGGGTACCCGGGACTGACTGATTCTGTCTTTTCCCTTGGTGCATCGACAGCATGTATTGTGACATTCCCTGATACAAACATACTCAAATTCATTGGAACAGAGGCAAATGGTATATGAATTGTCTCTGGGTGCAGTCTACTACACACCCAGCATGCGGTTTGCCCAGACTTTTTAGCATAGTCATATTTAAATTGCACAAGTAAATGTCCTCTTGGCAATATCTCGGATGAGACTTCTCGTCTTTGTCTCCACATGGTACGTTTTCCATCACTGGGTGCGTACCATTCCAGATATGGGAAATATCCACTTTCCCCACATTGCCCGTACAATTAGAGGCATGCTCCACGCGAGAGTCCATAAATCAAATTAGCAAGATATAAAATCAGCACCACAAATGCCCCGAATGTCAGAATTCCTTGGGCAATTCTTTTCACAGTCACATAAACCCAATCCCTCCCCACCGGAATTTCAAAAGTAAAAAACATTTCTGGATAATCAAGGGTGGGGGCCGGGCCCCTAAAAAGCACCCTGTGGGTATCCCCCGTTGGCGGGTGGTCAGGACCTGTGCCCATCAAAACACCCACTTGTTGATCCTCTGTATTATCTGGGTTAGGATCATTTAGGTGCTCATGGCTGTGGTCTTTTCAGCTTCAGCCTCAGCGGGTTGGTCTCGTTGGTAACGACCTTCCATGCTGGTTCAGGACTGGCTGCAGCTGCTTTCACTCTGGAGTGATGTATCCACGGGACCACCTCGGCAACCTTTACTGCTGTGGGGGTTGATAACAGGACAAGATAAGGACCTCTCCATTTTGGACCTAGTGGATCATTTTTCCACTCTTTTACCCATACTGAGTCACCCGGACAATACTTATACAGTGAAGAATACAGAAAATGCGGTATATTATCCCCCACCCAAGTATTTAATTTCTACCCAGCATTACTACCTGATCATTTAGTTTAGTTTCCCCCAATGCCCGAAGGTCCCCCCTTAGTCCATTAATTAGAGGGGTTTGCCGTCCAAACATAAGTTCGTACGGACTTAGCTTCAATTGGGGGGTTGGTCTGCACCTAATGTGCAAAAGGACTATCGGCAGCAAGTCCAACCAGCTCAATGACGTCTCTTGGCACAGTTTGGACATCAAAGTCTTTAGGGTACGGTTCATTCTTTCAATTTTTCCCGAACTTTGGGGCCTGTAGGCGGTATATAGCTTCCAGGTGATGCCCAGTAGCCGGGCAAGTTGTTGCAAACAGTTCTGGATAAATGCAGGGCCATTGTCCGACCCTATCTCGAGTGGAAGTCCGTAACGTGGTATTATTTCTTTCATCAGGCTCTTTACCACTTCTGTAGTCTTTTCAGTTCTCGTTGGGAAGGCTTCTACCCATCCTGTCAAAGTGCACACCATCACTAGTAAATATTTGTATCCTCTGCAGGGTGGCAGCACTGTAAAGTCTATTTGTAATGATGCCATTGGGGATAGCCCGATTGGCTGTTTCCCTGGGGGTTGAGATGGGCCTGTTCTCGGGTTGTTTTTGGCACATGTTACACACTGCTGAGCTGTTGCTTTGCAGATTGCTGACAATCCTGGTACGTAGAAATGTGGCTCCAACTGTTGCTCCATCATTTCTCTCCCTCCATGGGTACTTGCGTGAAGTGCTCTTGTGATTTCAGGAGCCAGTGTTGCTGGTAGGACTATACGTCCACTCTCCATCTGGAACCATCCATCTTCTCCATACCCTCCGGGTTCTTCTGTCAGCCACTTCTTTTCTTTCTCTGAGTACACAGGTGTCCATTCGCTCAGTGGCGCCGGTAAGAGTGCAGCCACCACTGGTTTTGGTTTGTATCGTGCCAATTCTCCATGATTTCCCCAGATAAATTCTTCTTTTGGGAAATAGTATCGCCATGCGAAAAATAACAAATCTTGTCTGTCTTGTGAATCTCTTACTGCTCGTATGAAAAAGTTCATTGCACTTTTCTTCATTCTTGGCAGTCTGTTCTTGATAAGGATCTCCTTGAGGAAGAACCTCACCAGTGGGACTTGATATTCTTCTGCTCCCAATTCTCCCAGACTGTGCAGTATTCGTGTGATTCGTAGATTATTGTGAGGATTGATTGTCAAAGTTTCAAAACGTGACGCGAAATTTTCTGCTCGTTCAACTTCAGTTATTTCTTTGTCTTCCTCCTCCCCCACTATTTTTACACCGAAGAATTTCAACATCATCTTGTAGGCTCTGCGCAGTCTTTGCTGAACTTCTGAGGTGTTAACCATTAGGCGTGTCTCTTGCGGATTTAGGGGAGTAGAGTAGAAATTTCGGCCTTGTGTCCGAGTTGGGAAAAGCCATTGGATATAATCATGATTGAGTTCTAACAGTTCTTAATCATCTTGCCATTTGTGCAGTATTATTTCAATGAACTCGCCGTGGGGTTCAAACTTTTTCAAATTCATATAGAACTCGTAATTTGGCATGGAAGGTTGAGGTTCTTGCTTGCAGATCAGTACTTTAGCTTGATCTTCTGTTGGCGGTGGCTGTTTTGCAGCTGCTTTTGCGGCCTGGTCCGCGCGTCTGTTACCTTTTGGAATTTCATCATGGCCTTTTTGGTGGCCACGGCAGTGCATGATGCTGACAGCACTTGGTTTCCATACTGCTTCCAGGAGGGCCGCGATTTCAGCTGCATATTTGATTTGTTGTCCTGAAGACGTAAGTAGGCCTCTCTCTTTGTAGAGTGCACCATGTGCATGGACTGTCATGAAGGCGTACTTGGAATCTGTGTAGATATTTACTTTTTCGCCTTCAGAGATTTCAAGGGCTCTGGTTAAAGCTGTTATTTCGGCCAATTGTGCAGATATATGGCCTAGCAGTGGCTTTTGCTTCAATGACTTCTTCTCTTGAGACTACTGCATAGCCGGAGACTTTCTTCCCATCATCCATGTAACTGCTTCCATCAGTGAATAGCTGTAGATCGTATTTGTCTAGGGGTACGTCTTTCAAATCCGGCCTGCTACTGAACCAGTAACCTCCCTTCATATCCAGCAGAGCCTTGACAGCGTGGGGCACCTTGACATGAAGAACTTGTCCAAGGGTCAGTTTGTCTGCTTCTGCTATCAGCATTGCGGTGGCAGCCACTGCTTTCAGGCATGGGGGTAGGCCGCAGGCCACAGGGTCGAGTTGCTTGGAGAGGTAGGCCACAGGCCTCAGCCATAAGCCAAAGGTCTGGACCAATACTCCTGTTGCTGTTTGATTATGTTCATGCACGAACAGCTGGAAGGGCTTGCTGTGATCTGGCAGGCCCAGTGCAGGAGCTTCCATCAGCAGAGTCTTTAATTTCTGGAACGCTGCTGTTTGCTCTTCTTTCCAATGAAAGGGATCTTGTCCCCCCCCTTCGTGGCCTGATGAAGCGGCTTGGCAATATCTGCGAAATTGGGGATCCACAGGCGGCAGAAGCCTGCAGCTCCCAGGAACTCACGGACTTGCCTCCTGGTCTTTGGTTGGGGTATGCGGCACACTGCTTCTTTTCTTTCTGCCCCCAGTGCACGTTTGGTACCTGTTAACTAGAATCGCAGGTATTTTACACTCTGTTTGCATATTTGAGCTTTCTTTTTAGAAACTCTGTAACCTGCTTGGCTTTCTGTGGGATATGATATTGTCTTAGAGCCACCGGTGTTGCGCTGGCCTTTAATTCAACTAATCTGGGCGGGTTTTCCTCCACCCACACCTCAGGAATTCCAAGGAGTAGTGTGTGCGGGGACAGCTGGCAGAGTAGGCGCTGTACGCCATTCTTTCTCCCTTGGCATAATAACTGCGATTTTCACAGACAGGGGGTGCTGGCTGGCTGGATTATGCTGCCGAGCAAAACTGCCACCCTCCGGCAGGTCTAATTGAGCGTGACCCCCGGGAAAAAAACATAATTTGGGCTTGCAATTTGCAAAAAAAAAAAATATCCCGCCCCAGGAGTTGGATGGGACATTCGGGCATATACATATACACATTGTATAAACAATATTCTCAGAACTTTTCCCGTAGCCCAAAACAGACTCTTAATACCACATCAAAAAAAAATAAAAAAAAAAATTATTCCATTGTGCGAGAGGTCCCGGGTTCAAATCCCGGACGAGCCCCCAAAAATGTAGGCGGACAAAAACAGGTTCACTTTCAAAACGGCGCCGGACCAGACACAAGCAAGGATTGTCCAAACACGAGTCTCTTCAGGAAAGGCAAACGTTTATTGTGTCGTCACACAAGTGCTCACACAGGATTGAATCGCAAAGAGTGAGCCCCCCTTTCACCCCGTGCAAGGGGTCTTATACCCAAAAATACGTAATTTGGTACATCCCAATTAGCCCACCTCCCGATGACACTTTATTCCACCCCACGTGGGTTAATACCTCCCATCATTAGCACAAACACAAAGGACATTCCACATATAACTATAAATTGATACACTTCATGTTAGTTTGACAGTCTGTGATTTGTTGTGCTGTCTTTCTCAGGGCAGTACCTCCCTCCCTATAGGCTATGTTTATTCAGATAGCCTGGGGCCTGGTCTGTTTTCTATGTTTTCTTTGTTCCTCTGCACATCTCATTGACCTTGCCCCATTCATAAATCTTCCTGTCTCTTCGTGCCAAGAGCCGGCCGGATTCTGCCTGGTTTTCTTGTTAGCTTTTCTAATCTACCACACATTCCTTAAATTCTATGTAAACTCTGCTCTTCTCATCTAAATAAAATCTATTCTATTTACTGTGTGAACCAATATTCTGAACAAGATGGCTGCCTGGCTCATAGTAGCAACCATCCTTCAGCCTGATTCTCCTTCATTTGGGCTTGGCGTTCGAGATGAACACCTAAATAAACTGGTTAAAAAATAGACTTATAAATATTAATAACAAAAATAGAAACATTTAATTCCTCCTCTTCTCTCTCCTATATAAATATATATACTGTATTCATGTATATATGCTATAATTGGTTACGTTTATTATTGCAGAAGCCATCTGCACATCACAGCAATTCAAAGAACTGCACTCCAGAGCCTCCTGTTCTACATTCCCCATTTGCAGCAAAGAATTCTGGGTAGGGTATGCAAACATTTCAATGCTGTAATAAGCAGTGAGGGAAAGGGAGACACTGGAGACTACCACCCACTTATTACCATAACAAAAAATAAACTGGCTCCTAACTTTTTTGCCTGGCTCCTAGATTCGAAGTAAATTCGTCAAACCCTGCACTTGTTTTACCACCTTGCCTTTAAAAAACCAAAAAGGTGTTTTTTGAGGTGCCGGGGTTTAACCCTTTCACTGCTGAGGACGTGTGGGGAAAGTCCTCATTGACTCCTAAGGAAAGATAGGGTGGAGATAGGGGTTCCTTTGAACCACGATATCTCCCCACTGTTGGCAGCTAGAGGGTCATGTTTGTTATCAGTAGAAAGGCCAGAGCATGGCCTTTCCAATGATACCAAACATGACCATGTTTAAAGTAAAGAAGAAAAATTAGACCCGAAATGGCTCAGCAGTGAAGGGGTTAAAGTTTCTGCAAATGTTTCAATTTGCAGTCCTTTAATGGGATTGGTTGGCATGTCTGACTCCTAGATGGTTATTGGCTGGGGATTCAAACCAGGCTCCTGGATGGTGATTAGTTGGAGGGAGTTCTAGAACTATGTCATGTCACAATTTTCCTATAAAAAGGCCTTCAAGTGCAGTAGATGCTTCAGGGGTGTGATGATTCTCACGCTGCCCATTAAGTCTCATGCCCTGACCGGCATGGTAGTCTTTGGGCTTGGCGTTCGAATGAAACACCTAAATAAACTGGTTAAAAAATAGACTTATAAATATTAATAACAAAAATAGAAACATTTAATTCCTCCTCTTCTCTCTCCTATATAAATATTGTTGGTTATGTATGAAAGAGGCACTGGAGTCTTGTGAATCTGCAGTAGAGAACTTTACTTTGTGCATATAGCAATAAAACAACTTATAACAGATTAGTCACTGGATATATATCAGGATGCTTCATCATCACACAGCTAGAAAGGAAGAAGGAAGTAAAGCAGAGACAATACAGACTTATTTCCTGTGAACATATACCAACGAGTTTAGAACACATTTAACCTGTACTAACAGCGCCACCTGCAGTCCATAGTATAATATATGCTGTTGTATCTCCAACACCCCTTCTCAACAGCATGTGCATAATCATACAACATTCAGCTTCTTTTGAAGAAAACAATAACGTTCCTTTGGCAACGGTTTGGTGAGTGCATCTGCAGTCATCTCTTCTGATGGGCAATACTGAATATCGATAAGTCCTTGCTCTTGTGTGTCCCTGAGCAGATGATATTTTACGTCTATGTGCTTGGTTCTAGGGTTGATCCTTTCTGATTGTGTCAACTTTATACATCCCTGGTTGTCTTCAAAGATGGGTATCGGTTTAGACATATCCAGTCCCATGTCTAATAGAAGTTGACGAATCCAAATTGCTTCTTGACATGCATGTGCTGCTGCTATGTATTCTGCTTCAGTTGAAGAGAGTGCAACAGTCGCTTGTTTTCGACTAGACCAGCTGATGGTTCCTTCTCCGTACTGGAAGATGTAACCAGTAGTAGATTTGCGGTCTGTGATATCTCCGGCCCAGTCAGCATCTACATATCCAATTAAGTTTGCATTGGGTGTTGCTGGCAGTCGCAGTTTCATATGAATTGTTCCTTTTAGATACTGTATCACCCTTTTTACGCATTCCAATCACGTTGACAGGGTGTTGAAACTTTTCTACAGAGTATACTCAATGCTGCGGCAATGTCTGGTCTTGTCACAGTTGCAATGTATAACAATTTCCAATTGCTTTGCGGTACTTCTCATTGTTAGGTAACAAGTTTTCCATTCCATTGTCTTTCTGATAAGCTGGTTCCATAGGCGTTTTCACCTCTTTTGCATCTTGCATGTGAAACTCTGCTAGAATATCTGTAATTTTCTGACTTTGGTGAAGAAGATAACTTCTGTCTTCTTCTTTCTCGATTTGGATTCCTAAATAGTGAGCAATGTTCCCAAGCTCTTTAATCTCAAAGTTTTGTTTCAATGTGCTAGTTATTTGATCATAATCCCCTCTTGTTCAAAACAAATTATGATGTCATCAACATAAATTAGTAGGTAGATCCATTTGTTGTCTTGATTCTTTGAATACAGGCATGGATCAGCGTTACTTCTTGAAAATCCTTCTGTTGTGAGTACTTCGTTCACTTTTTCATTCCACATTCTTGCTGCTTGTTTGAGACCATAGATGCTCTTTTGCAGTTTACACACAAGGTTCTGTCCTGTATTAAACCCTGGTGGCTGCTCCATGTAGAGTTCCTCTTTGATATCTCCATATAGAAAAAAGCTGTTTTGACATCCAGGTGCTTCACTTGCATTTGTTTTTCAGCTGCAATGCTGAGGAATGTTCTAATGGTTGTGCTTTACCACTGGAGCAAATGTTTCATCATAATCTTCTCCATATTTCTGGGAATATCCCTTGGCGACTACTCTTGCCTTGTATCTGTGAATGTTTCCTTCTGCGTCGTACTTCACTTTAAAAATCCATTTACTTCCTATAGTTTTGTGACCGGGAGGGAGCTCTGTGAGAGTCCAGGTTTCATTTTTCTGAAGTGATTTTAGTTCTTCTTCAGCCGCCTTTCTCCACTGATTGGCTTCCCCTTTTGGTAGTTTATCTATGTCTTCCCAAGATGTTGGTTCAAATGTCTCATGTGTCTTAACAGTGTATGACAGCTTGCGCGGTGGGATCCCTTTTGTTGTCCGAGTAGATCTTCTGATTTCTGGTTGTTCTGTCGGTTCTACTGGATTGTGAACAGTTAAGTCATCAATTGTGAGTTCCACTTCTTGGTCTGACTCCTGCACAGTTTCCTTTTGGTCAGCATCTCTTGCTATTTCAATCGGCACCTTTTCTTCGTGTTTTTCGGGAGTCATTATTTCTGATGTTTGGCTTTCATCAAAATAAACACTGCGGCTTACTGTGACCTTGTTGGTCTTTGGATTAAGGATTCTGTATCCCTTACTTTGTTCACTGTAGCCTATTAGAATGCCTTCTATGGCTCTGTTCTCCCACTTGGAGCGTTTTTCACTTGGAATGTAAACGTATGCTTTGCAACCAAACACTCTAATATGACCTATACTAGGTTTTGATCTGTTCCACATTTCATAAGGGGTACTTTCAATAGCTTTAGATGGTAGTCTGTTCTGTAGATATGTTGCAGTCATTATTGCTTCTCCCCAGTACTTGTTGTGTAGGTTGGCATCTGAAAGCATGCATCTGGCCATTTCTACAAGAGTGCGATTTTTTCTTTCAGCTACACCGTTTTGTTCTGGAGTGTACAGTACGGTTGTCTGGTGTATGATACCATGTTTCTTTAGATATGATTCCACTTCTTTACCCATATTCCCCTCCATTGTCCGTGCGTATTATTCCGGGTTTCCTTTGAAATTTGTTGCTAGTCATCGCTACAAATTCTTGAAGTTTATCAGTTGTCTCACTTTTGTGTTTCATCAGATATGTCGTTGTGTACCTGGAATAGTCATCAATGAAGGTTATTAAATATTTGTTGCCGCTGGGTGTCGGGGTTTTCATTGGTCCACACACGTCACTGTGTATAAGTTCCATGGGTTTAGTGGTTTTTCTTTGACTGGCTTGTGGAAGTGGTGTACGTGTGGCCTTTGCTTTGATGCAACACGTGCACTTCATCAACTTTGGACAAGGTATCATTATCATGTCTTCTGATAATTCTCTCTTAGAAAGTTCCTTTATAGCTTCTGAGTTTCGATGCCCCAATCGTCTGTGCCATAGATGGATGCACTTGTCATGTGGATTATGAGTGACTGTTTTGACTTGAACACGTTCAGTGACGATTTTGTATAGGTGTTCATTCAACCTTCCTTTTGCAACGATTTCTTTTCTGTTTCGAATTGTGCATTCATTACCTCGGAATTGTACTGTAAGTCCATTGTTAGCAAGGTTTTTTACTGATAGGAGGCTTCCTTCTAGACTTGGAACATACAGAACGTTCTTTACAAGGATGCTTCGGTTACCTCCTGATGGTGTGATGCAGTTCAGAAATCCTTGACCTTTACCTTCTGATGTAATACTTTTCCCATTTGCTAGGAAGACTTTGTCTTTTGTATTAAAATTAATTTCTGTGAAGAAGGTCTCATCACTGGTCATGTGACTTGTTGCTCCTGAGTCAATGCACCATGCATGCGGGGTAGTATTCTGAGTTACTTTAAAACTTGCACTCCACGCTGTGTCTTTGCTTTCCTGTGTGGCTGCTTTAGCTCTTTCTTTTGTGAATGTCTCTCTCCTTCGCTGTTCTGCTTTCCAGATTGAACAATTATATTTCAAATGACCTGTCCTTTTGCAGCGAAAACACACTCTGGTCTCTTTGTTTTGTTTTGTGTTTTCATTCACCTTTAGAGCTACTTCTGTTTTGTCATTCTCTTCACCACGTATATTTTCCTTCTTTCTGTTGTATTCATCAATTAATTTCCCTTTAGCATATTCCAGTGTTAGTTCTTCCTCTGGTCTGGTTTCTAGAGCGTTTATCAGGGCACTATATGATTCTGGAAGGCTGCATAATAGTAATGCCACTACATGATTGTCTTTTATTTCTTCTCCAATTGCACGTAATTGCTCCACAATTTCCAGCATAGCGTTCACATGTTCACACATTTCCTGGCCTTTTTCCAGCCTCATCTTATACAGTTTACGTAGCAGATATAGTTTACTGTTTAAGTTTGAACGCTCGTGCAGTTTCTGTAGCGCAGTCCACATACCTTTAGCTGTGTTTTCTTTTCTTATATGGATTAGTTGATCATCCTCCACTAACAGGCTTATAACTGCTTTTGCTTGCCTGTTTCTTTTGTCCCATTCTTCTGGGTTGTCAGTGGGTCTGATTGTATCCAGCACCTGCCACAGATCATCTTTGGATAACAGCATTTCCAGCTTAAACTCCACAGCTGATAATTGGTATTGTTTAGCTTTGCTATTGCATATTTCACATCTGAGCCACTTGCCATCTTTCAGTATATTGGATGCAGCTCCTTTCCTCACACACAGCAGGTATTTGGATGATAGCTGCAGCACTTACTGATTTGTAGTTTCGTTTTCAGTGTCTGGGCCCATAACCTGTTGGTTATGTATGAAAGAGGCACTGGAGTCTTGTGAATCTGCAGTAGAGAACTTTACTTTGTGCATATAGCAATAAAACAACTTATAACAGATTAGTCACTGGATATATATCAGGATGCTTCATCATCACACAGCTAGAAAGGAAGAAGGAAGTAAAGCAGAGACAATAGAGACTTATTTCCTGTGAACATATACCAACGAGTTTAGAACACATTTAACCTGTACTAACAGCGCCACCTGCAGTCCATAGTATAATATATGCTGTTGTATCTCCAACAAATATATATACTGTATTCATGTATATACGCTATAATTGGTTATGTTTATTATTGCAGAAGCCATCTGCACATCACAGCAATTCAAAGAACTGCACTCCAGAGCTCCTGTTCTACAATCCCCATTTGCAGCAAAGAATTCTGGGTAGGGTATGCAAACATTTCAATGCTGTAATAAGCAGTGAGGGAAAGGGAGACACTGGAGACTACCACCCACTTATTACCATAACAAAAAATAAACTGGCTCCTAACTTTTTTGCCTGGCTCCTAGATTCGAAGTAAATTCGTCAAACCCTGCACTTGTTTTACCACCTTGCCTTTAAAAAAACAAAAAGGTGCTTTTTGAGGCGCCGGGGTTTAAACGTGAAGCATAGCTTGACACAAGTGTCTTGCAGCGATCTACGGGTATCTTTGCCCATTCGTCAGGGGCAAAAGCCTCCAGTTCAGTCACATTCTTAGGCTTGCGCACTGCAACTGCTTTCTTTAAGTCCCACCAGAGGTTCTCAATCGGATTTAAGCCAGGTGACTGCGATGGCCACTCCAAAATGTTCCAGCCTTTAATCTGAAACCATGCTCTAGTGGACTTGGAGGTATGCTTGGGATCATTGTCCTGTTGAAAGGTCCAGCGTCTCCCAAGCCTCAGGTTTGTGACGGACTGCATCACATTGTCATCCAATATCTCCTGGTACTGAAGAGAATTCATGGTACCTTGCACACGCTGAAGCTTCCCTGTACCTGCAGAAGCAAAACAGCCCCAAAGCATGATTGACCCCCCGCCATGCTTCACAGTAGGCAAGGTGTTCTTTTCTTCATAGGCCTTGTTCTTCCTCCTCCAAACATAGCATTGATCCAAGGCCCAAACAGTTCTAATTTTGTTTCATCAGTCCACAGAACACTATCCCAAAACTTCTGTGGTTTGTCCACATGACTTTTGGCATACTGCAGTCGACTCTTCTTATTCTTGGAGACAGCAAGGGGGTGCGCCTGGGAGTTCTGGCATGGAGGCCTTCATTACGCAGTGTGCGCCGTATTGTCTGAGCTGAAACTTCAGTACCCACATCTGACAAATCTTTTCTCAGTTCCTCAGCAGTCACACGGGGACTTTTCTCCACTCTACGCTTCAGGTAGCGCACAGCAGTCGAAGTCAGCATCTTCTTCCTGCCACGACCAGGTAGCGTTTCAACAGTGCCTTTGCCTTGAATTTGCGAATGATGCTTCCTATGGTCTCTCTTGGTATGTTTAACATCTTTGCAATCTTCTTATAGCCATTGCCCTTCCTGTGAAGAGTAATCACCTCTTCTCTTGTCTTCCTGGACCATTCTCTTGACTTCACCATGTTGTAACCACACCAGTAAATGTCTAGAAGGAGCTGAGTATCACAGTCATTTTAAAGCTGCCTAATTGGTGCTTATTATGCTTTATTGCAGCTTCATGACATCCACAGGTGTTTTCAATACCTGATTGAAAACACTTGAATGAACCTCTGTTCTTCAGAGTGGTAGTCTTTAAGGGGTTGAATAATTGTGTCAATGAAGAATTCACAAAAGAAACATTTACTACTGTATTACAAAACCAATTGATGTCATTTTAGTTGCATATGGTTCTTTAAAAAGTCCTTGTAGGATTTCATTCTGAATACAATTACAAATGTACACTAAATTCCCTAAAACCCTTTACAGCATTGGGGGTTGAATAATTTTGAACACAACTGTAAGTCGGCAGCACACTGTATAAGGCATCCCTCGCAGCCCAAGCACGTGTCTTTTGAGAGGAGATTGTTGTGTTAGTGTGTGTTCTCACTGCCACCATCTATTGGGGGGGGGTCTCACTTCTACAAAATATCTGGGAATTGTTGTAATCTGTGTGTTCTCACTGCCAGCAACTATTTTGGGGGTCTCATTTCTACAAAATATCTGGGAATTGTTCTAATCTTTGTGTTCTCACTGCCAGCAGCAATTGTGGGGGTCTCACTTCTAGAAGATATCTGGGAATTGTGGTAATCTGTGTGTTCTCACTGCCAGCAACTATTGTGGAGGTCTCATTTCTACAAAATATCTGGGAATTGTTGTAATCTTTGTGTTCTCACTGCCAGCAGCAATTGTGGGGGTCTCACTTCTAGAAGATATCTGGGAATTGTGGTAATCTGTGTGTTCTCACTGCCAGCAACTATTGTGGAGGTCTCATTTCTACAAAATATCTGGGAATTGTTGTAATCTTTGTGTTCTCACTGCCAGCAGCAATTGTGGGGGTCTCACTTCTAGAAGATATCTGGGAATTGTTGTAATCCGTGTGTTCTCACTGCCATCCACCAGGGGGTCTCACTGATTTATAGGAGGTTCCTGGGAATTGCAATCTGTGTCTTGTCACTGCCACCCATCAGGGGGGCTCACTGATTTATAGGAGGTTCCTGGGAATTTTAATCTGTGTCTTGTCACTGGCTGCCAGCTATCAGGGTGTCTCACTGAGTTATACCAGAGTTCTGGAAATCTTTAATCTAGATAACACAGTTGAATCAGAGTTCTGCATATCTCCAATTTTTTATCACAGAGTTGAATCAGAGTTCTGTATATCTTTAATCTATATATCACTCACCATGTCAGAAAGACCAAAAAGAACAGGTAGACGCTACCAGACACAGATAAGAGGGCAAGCAGCCGCTGAGTCAGGAGGCTGTGCCTCTGGTCGTCGTGGACATGGTGCATCCATCCTCATCCTCCAAGTCCTCTGCCAGCAAGGCTTGTATTGGTTTATAGTCCACCTCCACTGCCAAAGCATCTAATGCAGCCTCCATGTCGACAGCTACTCCTGCCGTAGCCTCTCTATCACACAGAGGAGCCAGCTGAATTGTTTGACTACAATGACAGTGATATGCTGCTTGAGGATGCGCAGCAACTACAGTGCTCTGATTCAATCTCTGAGTGTGAGGAAGGGAGTATAATCAACCAAGAGGAAGGGAGTGCCAGTGACACACAAATAACTGGCACTCATTTTGCCCCAGCAGCTGCAGCATACTGCCAAGCTGGCTATAGTGACGAAAAGATAGGGGGTGATGACAATGATGATGAGGTCACTGACTCCACCTGGGTGCCTGATCGAACAGAGGAGTCACGTGAGGAGGAGGAGGAGGCACAACAAACACGTGGCACAACATCCTCTATGACCAACAATAGCCAGTCCAAGGCATCAGATGTCAGAGCTGCTCAGGTGCAGAGCGCTGTTGTCTCAAAGCACACATCCAGGAACTCTGCTGCCTGGGAGTTCTTTAAGAAATGTGCAGTAGACCGCACCATTGCTATTTGTAATCTATATCAGATGAGGATCAAGCGCGGGAAAGACATCCCACGCTTGGGTACCACGTGCTTGAGGCGACATATGACCACCTGCCACGCTTCCTGTTGGCACAACACTTTGCATAGGTCCTCCTCATCTGTCTCTACCCCCACTATATGTCCTGCCATGTCATTGCCTACAACCTCCACTGACAGGGATGATGCTACAGTAATGGGTGTACTAGGTCCTTCCTGAAAATGTGACAGCATCCCATCAGCTGAAGATTTACGCAGTCAGATTACGTTGCCCCAGCTGCTGCAGCGTAAGAAAAAATATAGTCCCAACCATCCCCCAAGCACAGCATCTAAATGCCAGTTTAGCAAAATTCTTCGCATTACAGCTGCTGCCTTTCCAGCTGATGGACTCTGCTTCCTTCCGTGAATATGCTGTATGTGCTGTACCACAATGGCAGGTTCCAAAACGCCATTTCTTTTCATGGAAGGCCATTCCAGCACTATACCAGCACGTGGAAGACAATGTTATGGAGTCATTGGGAAAGGCAGTCAGCAGCAAGGTGCACATGTCTTTAGACACGTGGTCCAGCAAGCATGGATAGGGCCATTACATTTCCTTCATGGCACACTGGGTAACTCTGATTGCTGGTGGGAGGGATCCAAGATGGGGCTCTGTGCTGGAGCTTGTTCATCCACCACGCCTCCAGAAAGCAGCTTGTATGAGGTCTGTCTGCTCCACCACCACCTCTCCCTCTTCCTCCTCCTTCTCCTCCTTCTCTGTCTCTGGCGAAGTGGCAGTTAAACTGATGCGTGACAGGGGCTATGCAATGGCTCAAGCAAAAAGATGCCATACTGTGCTTGAGCTGGTTTGTTTAGGGGACAGGAGCCACACCGGGCCACAAATTCTGTCAGCTCTGCAGGTGCAGAAATGGTTAACACCACGCCAGCTTCAGCTGGGAATGGTCGTCTGCAGCAACCTTCTCTCCACCCTACGCCTGGGTAAATTGACGCATGTACCATGCCTAGCACACGTCCTAAATCTGGTGGTACAGCTTTTCCTAACCAGGTACCCAGGGCTGGCAGAGCACCTCAGCCAGGCCAGAAAAGTCTGCAGCCACTTCAGACAGTCATTCCCAGCAAGTGTTCGCCTGGCAGAAAAATCTTTAAGAAAATTCCACCATCCCACAAACCGTCTTATCTGTGACATGCCCACCATTTGCAACTCGACATTAGCAATGCTGCTGTGTCTGCACAAGCAGCAGAGGGCCATCAATGAGTACCTGTGTTAGTATAGCACAAAGACAGGTTCAGGTCAACTTGGTTCCCCCCCGTAGTGGCTGATGATCAAGGATGCATGTACTGTACTGTCACAATTTGAGGAAGCAACGGGGATGGTGAGCAGGGACAGTGCATGCATCAGTGACACAATTCCTTTAGTGTTCCTGCTGGAGCGCACTCTGCGGGGAATTATAGATGTGGCACTAGAGGCAGAGCAGCAGGAGGAAGAGGAAGCATTCCCTAGCTCTCAAGGCCCCAGTCTTTACACAGACAGCATTCCTGCCAATCCTCAGATCAGACAGGAGGAGGATGAGGAGGAGGAGGAATATTTAAGTAGTGGGCGCATTGAAGGTGGGGATTCCTCAAGGGAGGGTTTTGTGTGCCCAGAAACCCAAAGACTAGTACTTGGCTGGGAGGAGGAAGTGCACGATGGGGCATCCTCATTGACCAGGAAGACTCGGAAGCTAATGCCACCTCCAACCTACGCTGCATGGGCTCCCTTATCCTGCAAAGCCTGGTAAAGGACCCCAGGATTCGTGCCATCAATGAGAGCGATCATTACTGGTTGGCAAGCCTTCTTGATCCACGATACAAGGGTAAAGTTGCAGAGCTCATCCTGCCCGCACAGAGGGAGCACAGGATGAAACAACTTGTGGACGCTCTAATGCGACACTTGTGTAGCACCTTTATAGGCACTGGTAGGTTACCCAGTGATGATACAGGTGCTTCTGAGGCTGCAGATGATCAGAGGAAGAGCGGTGAAGGCCAGGGCCGCTTGACTGATGCATTTTTAATTTTTTTTAGTCCACGATGCCCAGGGACATCAAATGTAGGCTCCCATTGCCAGCATCTTCACCATATGGTGCAGGACTACCTAGGGGTAAGGGCAGACCTGGATACCTTTACAGGAGATGATCCAGTGGCTTACTGGGTGTTGAGATTGGATCACTGGACAGAATTTAGTCAATATGCTATGCAGCTACTAGGTTGCCCTTCATCCAGTGTGCTTGCTTTCTGAAAGGACGTTCAGTGCCGCTGGAGGTTTTGTCACAGACTAAAGAGTGCATCTGTCCACCGACTCTGTAGACCGGCTGACATTTATAAAAATGAATCTGTCCTGGATCAGCAGCTATCAATCCCCTGATGCTGACGTAACTGAATAGATCGGGGATCTCTTCTGCATTCACAAAACCTCCACCACTGCACTCTTCCACAATACCACAAAGGGGTTATGGTGTGAAGGCACTTGCTGCCAGCAAAGGCACAATATTTGGGTGTACTGCCACTGACGCCTATATTACCAGATTTATATCATTTTAATATTGGACCGCAGGGTACAACCCTGCACTCTTCCACAATACCACAGAGGGGTTACTTACGGTGTGAAGACACTTGCTGCCACCAAAGGTACAATATTTGCGTGCACTGCCACTGACGCCTATATTACCAGATTTATATCATTTTAATATTGGTCCGCAGGGTCCAACCCTGCACTCTTCCACAATACCACAAGGGGTTATGGTGTGAAGGGACTTGCTGGCACCAAAGGCACAATATTTGGGTGCACTGACGCCTGTACCAGATTCATATCATTTTAATATTGATTACAACCCTGCACTCTAACACAATACCACAGAGGGGTTACGGTGTGACGGCATAAGTTTCAGCATAATTTAGCCCAAAAAAATCATTAAACTTGTTCTGCGTGTCCTAAAATGTCTCCTCTTTTCATACAGACTGCCGCCCCAAGCAGTTGTTTATGAATAGATTAAAGGAAAACCATTTACCGTAATTTGAAATGTCATTTTTTTGTTTTTAAATGTTTCTATACATCCTACAAATCCACCACTTCACGTGCAGGTTATGGGGACCTCCTAGACACGATATTTGAAGGAATTTTTCATTTTTATTTTTAATATTTATTTCATGGAAAATTCACTGTTCCTTTAAAAATGTTTTTTTTTTTACTTTTTGTCCTTGTTTCCTGTCTCCCAGGGCACTACCCGGACCCTCATACACATTTTATGGCAAATATCTTGCATATATGCCCTCTTGGAGGACACTCTAAAATTCGAACTTTAGAGTCCCCTTGACTTGCATGGAGTTCGGTCCGTGTTCGCGTTCGAAACCGAACTTTTGAAATTGTGGGGATGTTCGGCTCATCCCTAGTAGAAAGGTAGATCTGAATTTCATCAGCCTAGAGGTGGTGATTGAAGCCAAAGCTATTAATGATTTTGCCTAGGGAGGAGGTGTAGATGGACAAGAGCAGAGGACAATGGACAAGGACAGAGCCTTAAGGTACACCAACAGATAGAGGCAATGAAGAGGAGGAGTTACCAGCAAAGGACACAGAGAAGGACCTTTTGGATAAATAGGAGTCAACCCAAGCAAGTGCAGTGTCACAGAGACCAAGAGAGCTGAGGGTCTGCAGAAGGAGGGGGTGGTCAACAGTGTCAAATGCAGCCGAGAGGTCAAGCAGGATGAGGATAGAATAGTGTCTGTGTTTTTTAGCAGTTAGGAGGTCGTTGGTGACTTTGGTGAGGGCAGTTTCAGTTGAGTGTAGGGGACGGAAACCTGATTGCAGTGGGTCCAGTAGGGAATTGGATGACAGGAAGAGGGAGAGGCGGTTGAAGACTAGTTTTCAGCTCCACTGCCACTTTGGATGGTCACTTTGTAATGGTCACCCGAGCCAAGCCTCCAGAGCCAGCCCTTGCTGTTATATGGAGGAGACTGATCTGACAGACTGATTGCAGTCAGGCAGATTAAGCTCCAGTGGCGTAGCGTGGGGGGGGGTCCTCGGGGGCAGTCGCTCTGGGTGCAATTTTCTGAGGGGCCCAAAATTTCAAAAGAAATTTGAACCAATAATATTTTTCAGCAGGGATCAGCAAGGTGTCTGCTCATGGACAATGGTGTCCGTGAGAGGCCCGTTCATGGGCAGCCACCAGTTTTACGGTGCCGGCAGTGACTTTGCACTCAACGTCTGGAAGGGAGGACCAGGACAGGAAATTCTGTCCTGACTCCTCCTTAATGCAAGAGTCACGTGAAGCAGCGCAGCATTATCCGACAGAACACTGACCCTGTACCACGCTTGTCAGCCCCCCTTGAAGCCCTGTGCCAGGCCACGCCACTGGCAGCCCTGCAGCCACTGTACAGGAAGGAGGGAGGCGGGCGCCTGCCCTGCAGCACATTTAAAATATGGTCTCCACTAAGCCCCCTGGACTGCTCCCCCACCCAGGCCACCAGCAACTCCACGCAGGTAGGTGACACCAGAGCAGTGTGACCAACACACAGTGAGGAGGTACGGGGAGAGGGTGACTGGAGGTTCAGGAAGAGAATGACTGGGGATACTGGGGGAGTGTGACTGGGGTACTTGGATAAATAAAAGAAAAAGAGGGGTGCAGCGCCCACCGGAATGGTGTCTATCCCACTCGCTGAATGCTGTATAGGGGGTTTCTCTAAATACCCAAATGGCAGTTATGTAAACAAGAAAACAACACAGCGCTTCAAAAGACCAGAGTCCAAAAAGAAGAAAGTGAGATAAACACTCAATATGTCCATAGACCAAAGACGTTGTCTTTTGAGGGTGGATCTTCTTAGAGTGATACCGATGGAGTGTGTACTGTAGGGAGAAAGCACAAACACAGAGGACCAAAATTGCGCAGTAGGACAATACCCAAAGTGAGAGTATTATATATCAATAATCAACTCACATTCTGTGGAGCCTACAACCGGCTCCCAGGAATAAGGCAAGTAGGACTTTATGTTGGGTGCCCATAAAACCTTCACACGGCTTCTTCAGGATTCACCAAAGTAAGGGTACTGTAAGGAAATTGACAGAGACCAAGGAGACACCTCCTAGTGCAATAAATCACACACAACTTTGTAATTTAAAGGGAGATAGCCAAATTCAAACTCACACGTTGTTGAGCCTCTATTGGCTCCGTCACAATACGCTTAGGGAATCATAAGGTGTTCCACAGACCTTCTTTGCAGGAGTTAAAAAGGCAGACAGCAAAAATTTTTTTTTTACAAAAATTAAAAACATTTATTCACTTTAAAATAAATAGGTCATATCTACCAAACCAAAGACCAGGACGCGTTTCGCCTACAAAGGCTTCCTCAGCTGGTTATCATATGTCTAGTCTTGCTGCTGCCTTTATATACAATATACATTCTCTTAACGATTTAACAATCACTTTAAAATTAACATACTTGAATTCAGGTGTGCTTAAATGGCACCTGCCTTTTGCACATAATTAATGGCCCTGCGTGTCACCCCGGAACGCGGAAGTAGTAAATTAATAGGGTAAAAGAAAGAAATATATTCCCCTTGTTAAAAACATTGCGCCCGCCATTTTGCGCATGCGCACTCATCCCGCGTCTCAGGCTGGAACGCAGGAACTCCAAGGAACCACACAGCTCCCCATATGGCCTCAAAGACATCCTCAATAAAATTTAAACATAAAAACAACAGCCCCTGCGGCGCTCTGCTAGTAAGGCTAGGGTCAGAGTGGGGCAGTCGGAACGCGCGTGCAGGCGCACTAAATCACGGCGGCAGTAGCAGCACATAACGGCCAATGACGGCCAATATACGCAGTACGTGCGTACAAAAGTGCGCCGACACCACGCAACCGGCAAATGAACGCATTTTTATCAGAACGTGAAACCGCTGCTACTGACGTACAAAGTGCGCGGCGGCCGCATGGCAGCGTGTGTGCGTGATTAGGAGACGTCAGACGCTGCTAGTGTGCGGCCTACATAACGCTCAAACAGCCGGAATTCCCCAGAATTGCGTTGGTGAGTACCTGCGACTGTGAAGGATGTCTGGACCAGAGATGGACGTCGAGAGGCTCATCAGCGCTGTGGGGGAGCATCCAGGGATCTGGGATACGGCCTGCGAGCGGTATAAGGACAAGGGAAGAAGGCGAGCGCATGGGTCGAGGTGTCCCGTCAGGTGTACCCGGATTATGATATGTGGTCCGAGAAAGAGCAGCACATACAGAGTGAGTATAATATTATTTTATTCATAATCCCATAAATGTAAATCACAATAATAATAATAAACAAACAAATGTAATCATTGATGTGAAACTCAAATGCTCCCCAGCTGCCAGGGCACCTCACCTGCATCACTGATGAAATAATTAGATAGAGCATCGCGATACCTGTTGCTGGATCTATTCACCGCTATGATGTCATAGTTCACATCATCCACAAGACCGACAACTGTGAGGGTATCGTCAAAATTAAAACCATCCCTGGCCCGCACATAATTATGTAGCATGCAACAGCATTTCACTATGTCCACACAGAAGTCCACATTCACATCCAGCGGTCTATGTAGAATCCTCCACTTGTTGGTCAGTATGCCAAAGGTACACTCCACATACCGTCTCGCCCGCGACAGCCTATAATTAAACACCCGCTTCTTCACAGTCAGGTGTGTCCCTGAGTAGGGCCGTAGGAGGTGTGTGGATAGTCCGAATGCTTCGTCACCCACGAAGGCATAGGGGACTGCCACGTCACTGCCAGGCAATGGTGCGGGTCTGGGGATGTGCAGGGTCCCACTCTCAATTTCATTCCACAGTGTGGAGTTCCTGAACAGTGTGGAGTCAGAGTCTTTGCCGTATGAACCGACATCCACATACCCAAAATTATAGTTGGCATCTGACACCGCCAGTAGGCCAATAGAAAAGTAATGTTTATAATTCTGATACAGTGAGCCACTGTGCGGTGGCTTCACTATGCGGACATGTTTGCCATCCACGGCTCCAAGGCAGTTTGGAAAGTTGTCTCTCTCCCAGAATCCTGCTGCAATTTCTAGACATGCCGTATGTGTCGGTCTTGGCAAACATTCGCCCTTCATGGTCTCCCATATGGTTTGGCACACCTTGCGGACGATCTCACCAGCTGTTGATCTGCCAACGCGGAAGCTATAATGCAGATCCTTCAAACTGCACCCACTAGCGAGATACCTAGAAGACAAAACAAAACTGTTTGAATATGATCACATAGCATGAACACAAGCTAATGTCACTCTCATCATGTTTTTCAGCACAAGAGGTGATGAACAAATGGCGCACAGTACGCGACAACTACATGCGCGTCCAGAAGAAGCAGGCCATGGCTGCGCGCTCTGGAGCTGGTGCGAAAAAGGTCCGGGTACATATATGCCGACCAACTATCGTTCCTCCGCAGGACCCAGGAGCCGCGCAGGAGTGTCAGCAGCATGGACCAGCCATCGACCTCTGGCACACAGGTACAACAAATGGTGCCAGGAGGTTCTGCCAGCTGCCAGGAGGAGGAGAACCGGGGTGGTGCTGAGTCCCAAATGGAGGAGGATTCGGAGACACCACAGGTGGCAGGTACCGCAACCACGGTCAGCACCAGACCTGGCCAGAAGAGGAGGGCACAAGCTGCAGACCTGGAGCAGGCCATGGTCACGTTCATGGAGGCTCAGACCACCCATGCACACCAACGCTGCATGCTTGCGGACTCTGTGGACATGTCCTTCTTCAATGCATGTATGCTCCTCCTCAACAGGATGAGCGAGGCAGAGAAGATGGAGTACCGGCACAGATCCTGGAAATATTGGAGGACATCCTTTCCCGTCCCCATCACGCAGCCGCCTACCATGCTGTGCCACAATCCGCCAGTGGATCTTCCGTCTCCAGTGAGGTGCTGTCCACCCGCCCAGCCATGCCCCCTGGAGCCAGGCCACACACGGAGTCGGGGTCCAGCTGTAGCCACACCACCGGCCCTCATGACCCAGATGCTCCGCGGTATCAGCAACTGTGATGCATGTCATAAATATTATTTAGTTTTGTTTTTGTTATGTGTTATTTGTTTTGATGTTTTATATATCCTGACCTTCTTAACGAGTTGTAATATATGTCCAGAATATATTACTGTTTTATTTCATATTATATTATTATTTTTCTACATTGTTGTCGGAGTCATTTATGATTATGTACGTGTGATGTGATGCCCGTGTGTGTGTGTGTGTGTGTGTGTGTGCATGTAACAGTGGGCATGTGACTACAGACATGATGCACTCATGTCAGGTGACTGGCAGCGATGTCATGTATGCAGGTGTGTGACAGTACGTACCGCAAAGTGATGACCAGCATCTCCTCCGGTGGTATGGCGGGCCGCATGTTGGTGTCCCTCTTGGTCAGCGGCTCCCGTACCCGCGACAACAGTTCATCAAAGGAGGCGATGGACATCCGCATGTAGTTGAAGAACTTCACGGGGTCCCTCTCTCGCAGTGGCCTGTACAGCGTCACGAAGTGTCCATGCGTGGGTCTGGCAGCGTTGATTTCATGAACCCAGGTTCGCCGCTTTCTCTTCCTCTTAAGGTACAGGTACCCCATCGCACCAAACACAAAGACATGTGCAGGATCCATCTTTGAAAAACGCCACCATCCCCAAAACGGCTTTTTATAACCCTTGCCCTTATTTTTTCATTTCTCAATTGATTAGATTCATCTGATTTTTCTCTTTTTTTTACCCCACCGTCATGAAATACGTCCAGAATTGCGCATCGTCTGACCACTTAAGCGTATTCCGTGAAAAAATGCGTGCGCACGCATCGACGTACATTTTTACGGTGGCCGCAGAAAATGCGCTCATCTGTCCCTAGCCTATATGGGATTTGTAATGGCAAATAATACTATTTACAAAGGGGACACAACGCTGTATAAAAAGGGGATCACTAATGGGTGATACCACAGTACCATGAGACATATATAGGAGACGAAATTGTCTTAGACCTGGGGAATGTGTAATTTAAATGTAACCGATGGTAATATCATATAAATAGTAGATTATATTAGCATTAAGGATATGAGCATGGATCCGATGTAAATAAATAGGGATAAGCCCGAAATTGGGTCTATAGTGTATCATAAAAAGGGGAGAATAAATATAATATTATACTTAAAATTATAATAAGTGAATTCCAAAATATAAATGGAATCTAATGATTAGATTATCGCTTATATGATAACTAATAAATAATGAGTATAATCCATGTGAAATATAAAGTTAAAATTAATCTGTGTAAAGTGATAAAGTGCAATGATGAATATAATATGTGCTAACTTCTTTCTGAAATGCACCAAAAGAAGTGCATGGCGTAAGGATATTAATCCTAGAGTGCCTAAAAGAGATTAAACTCTGTATCATTATATGTGCAAATAGCTGTAATAGTTGTGATAATAAAGTGTGCTTATAAACATTTTATAAATTCCATAAACCACTTAGTAATCATGTGGACAAAAACTAAGATAATTATGTAATAGATTCATTAAAATATAATATATTAAAATGTACTCATATACTAGTGGTGTCAATTATACATCCCCTGATATCCATACAAGTGAAAATATTACTGTGAAAAATGTTGCTATAAAGATAGAGGTATGTCTTAAATATAAACAATTGGGCTGACTTGGTTCACAAAAAGGGCATAGCATAAAGTAATTTATCCTGAGGAGCCTTAAAAAGACTAAACTCTACAACATAATATGTGCAATTGGCTAATATTAATATGATAATTAATTATGTTTATAAACACTTAGAATAATTCATAATAGATAATACATAATAAAGGATCATACGACCACAGGTTAAAAAAGGGGGAAAGAACTATATTGTGTGCTAGTTACCATTAAAGGTAGTGATGTTAAAGGTATTCATATACCAGTAGTGTTAATTGCACAACCCCTAATATCCATATAAACTGGATAATCCCTATAGTGTAACGCTATTAGTGTAACAGTGGGTATTAAATGAGCTAAATTAAACATAACGGAGGGAGGGGGGTGAAAGGGAGAAGAAACCCAAACCTAAAGGAAATGAACTAATTCAAAATCATTATTTAAACCTCCCGGCATTAGGGTCCCAAGATCAAAAATCAGTTTCATCTCCTCTCTCCCCAAGGCAGTAGTTTCACTCACTCCCCTATTAATACATTTCACTTTCTTTACAGCAGAGAATTTGAGGCCTCTTGAGCATCCGTTATGGAATAATTTAAAATGTTGAGATACAGAATGTTTCTCATATTGCTTATTAATGTTCCTGACATGCTCAGAGATCCTCACATTCAGGGCTCGGCTTGTGCGGCCCACATATTGGAGTCCACACGGACACTCCAAAAGATATAATACATTTTTAGAAAAGCAGGTCAGAATTTTCTTAATTTTGACCGTTTTCCCTGTTTTTTTATTAATAAAGCTCTCGTTATGCCGCTTTTTATTCCCTGTAGACCTACAGGCCAAGCATTGGCCACAGCCATAATAACCTTCTTTTACATGAAAGTGATTAATTGTTTTTTTGTCAACAAATTTGCTCTTAACCAATTTCTTTTTTATGTTATCTGCTCCTCGAAAAATAATCTTGGGTTTGTCCCCTATGATCGAATGAAGATCCTTATCTTTCTTTAGAAAATGCCAATACTTTCTAAAAATCTTTTTAATTAAAACACTATTCTCATTAAAATCACAAAGAAAAGGGACTTCTGCCGTCACTTCTTTCCTGGTTTTATATTGTAGAAGATTATTCTGATCCACTATTTTCAAATTTCTTATTAGCCCTTCCAATTCGATTTCATCGTAGCCTTTATCGATAAATTCTTGTTTCAGAATTCTCACCTGTTCTTCAAAAATCACATCATCTGAACAGTTCCTACGTAGCCTAGTAAACTGTCCCTTTGGGACTCCTTTCAACCATGTCATGTTATGGCAACTTGTCTTGTCAATATATGTGTTTGTATCTACATCTTTAAAATAGGTTTTGGTTTCTAAGATTCCATCTTTCACATAGATCTCCAAGTCAAGAAAAGAAATTCTCTCTCTACTCCACTTTTTTTCAAGTTTTATGCCCCATTCTTCATTATCCAGACTCATCAGAAAATCCACCAATTCCACCTCCTCCCCCCTCCATATAAATAGTAAATCATCTATGTATCTCCTATAGAATGGGACTCTACCATGCGCCCAGTCACGCGAACCGTAGACAAAACTGGTTTCCCAGCCTGCCATATATAGGTTCGCGTAACTGGGCGCAAACCGAGTACCCATAGCCGTACCCCTCATCTGAATATAAAATTCTCCATCGAACTGAAAGTAATTATTGTTCAATATGAACTCTATCCCATCCATTACAAAATCTATTTGTTCTTCTTCCAAACTTCTAGATGTAATTAATTGTTCCTTAACCACTTCCATTCCTTTTCCATGGGGAATATTACTGTACAACGAATTTACATCACATGTCACCATAAAATACTCATCCTTCCATTGAACCTCTTTCAATCTTTGCAATATATCAATGGAGTCTTTAGTATAGGAGACTATATTTTTAACAATGGGCTGAAGAATCTGATCGACATATTCTGACAGGTTGCTGGTAATCGAGTTAATCCCTGAAACGATGGGTCGTCCTGGGGGGTCAGTGGGATTTTTATGAATTTTGGGCAATATATAGAAGGAAGGGATCTTCGGATATAGGTTATGGAGAAATTTATGTTCCTTATCGGTTATAATAGATTTTTCTTTTCCTTCATCCAGTAGTGTCTTAAGTTTTATTTTAATCCCATTAGTTGGATCACTTTTTATTACTTGGTATGTTATACCATCCTTAAGTATCTTATTGACTTCCAAAACATATTTTTCCTTAGATAGAATCACCACACCTCCCCCCTTATCCGCAGGCTTAATTACGATTCTATCATCTTGTTCTAAAGCTCTCATAGCATCGTTCTCTTCTTTAGATAGATTATATCTAATTTTCTTATTGCCAAATTTCTCCAAATCTGTCATTACTAAGGTTTCGAAGACCTTCATCTCCTCTGAGATGTAGTTACGCGGAAAGAACGTAGATTTAGGTTTCAAAGAAGTATGGATAAATTTATTCTCCGTAATATGATTTTCTAAGGGGGTTTTCATAAAGAACTTTTTCAGGCAGAGATTTCTCTTAAATTTCTGCAAATTAACAAAAACATTGAATTTGTCCATTCTATTGGTAGGGGCAAATTTTAGACCTTTCTGGAGTACTTTAATTTCAGGTTTAGTGAGTGTTTTACCACTTAGATTAAATATTCCTTCCAAATTCATCGTCTTTCCCTTTTCTCTTTGTTGTACCTTTCTTCCTGCCCTGTTTCCTCGTCTGATCTTTCCCATCTTCTTTTTCTGTCGTTTTCCCTTAATCTTAAACTTCCATCCCTTAGATTTTGGTTTCTCCCCCTCTCCCTTGAGTTCCCGTCCCTCAGATTTTGATGTCTCTCCCTCTCCCTGGGTGGATTCCATAAAAAATCCTGTTCCTCCTGACCAGCAGCTAGGGCCTGAAATCTATTAGAAAGGGGGATGGGGTTTTTTATGTTCTCATGGAGATCGTTTCTATAATTTCCTACACTTCTACCAGAAGTTCTGGCAGTTGTGGAGTAATGTTCTTTGTTGCCATTTAAGCACACCTGAATTCAAGTATGTTAATGTTAAATTGTTAAGAGAATGTATATTGTATATAAAGGCAGCAGCAAGACTAGACATATGATAACCAGCTGAGGAAGCCTTTGTAGGCGAAACGCGTCCTGGTCTTTGGTTTGGTAGATATGACCTATTTATTTTAAAGTGAATAAATGTTTTTAATTTTTTTAAAAATTTTTTTTTGCTGTCTGCCTTTTTAACTCCTGCAAAGAAGGTCTGGGGAACACCTTATGATTCCCTAAGCGTATTGTGACGGAGCCAATAGAGGCTCAACAACGTGTGAGTTTGAATTTGGCTATCTCTCTTTAAATTACAAAGTTGTGTGTGATTTATTGCACTAGGAGGTGTCTCCTTGGTCTCTGTCAATTTCCTTACAGTACCCTTACTTTGGTGAATCCTGAAGAAGCCGTGTGAAGGTTTTATGGGCACCCAACATAAAGTCCCTACTTGCCTTATTCCTGGGAGCCGGTTGTAGGCTCCACAGAATGTGAGTTGATTATTGATATATAATACTCTCACTTTGGGTATTGTCCTACTGCGCAATTTTGGTCCTCTGTGTTTGTGCTTTCTCCCTACAGTACACACTCCATCGGTATCACTCTAAGAAGATCCACCCTCAAAAGACTTTGGTCTATGGACATATTGAGTGTTTATCTCACTTTCTTCTTTTTGGACTCTGGTCTTTTGAAGCGCTGTGTTGTTTTCTTGTTTACATACTTGGATAAATAGTTGAGAGTGACTGGGGGTACTGGGAGAGAGTGACTGGCTGTACTGGGAGAGAGTGACTGGGGGTACTGGGGTACTGGGAGAATGTGTGGGTACTGGAAGAGAGTGACTGGGTGTACTGGGAGAGAGTGACTGTGGGTACTGGGAGAGAGTGACTGGGGTACTGGGAGAGAGTGACTGGGGTACTGGGAGAGAGTGACTGGGAGGTACTGGGAGAGAGTGACTGGGTATAGTGTGAGAGTGGAACTATGCTAGGGTATGATGGGACAGGGTGAATGGTAGCAGTGGTGTTGCACGGGGGGCATGTGTGTTTAATATTTTTATACCAGTATTTTGTTAATATACAATACATGTGCTTGTGGGGTAAGGGGGTCAATACTCTCCTGGTAGAAGGGAATCTGGGTGTGTTACTGTGTCCACAGGTTGGGGGGGCGCACAATTCTTGCTTAGCCCCGGGCGCTGACAACTCCCGCTATGCTGCTGTTAAGCTCACACCTGATGAGGGGCCGTCTCAATAGGGCAGGAAATGCACATGCTAATTAGGGAATTAGGAAAACAAATGGTGTGGGAAATTAACAAATAGAGTCGAGCAATTACAATGTGGGTGTCTGGATAGTGGGTGATGAGGTCATACCAGCAAATAATAAACAGGGGATCATCTACAATTCTGGTAATACGATGCTGTATTAACACCAAAATAAATCACTAGTTAGAGCTTTAATATGGAATTAACAGTACATAAATAATTAATTCTCACAAATGGAACAAATGGATTGTTCTATGTTAAGCAGCCTCTGAAAACATTCCCACAAGGTATTGGAAAATGGAAAGATTTACTTTTCATAGGTACATATTGAAACTACTAAGCAGCGAGAATAAAGCCTCAAACAGATTCTATGATTTAACAATGTCATTATCTGTAAAGGTTTGTTAAATGATTTATCATTAAACAATACGATCATGTCAGTCACATTTTATGCAGTATAATACACAATATTATTATTCTTTTATTATTATTCTTTATTTATAAAGCGCCAGCATATTCCGCAGCGCTGTACAATAAGCACAGTACAGACAGGGTTACAATACATTGAACAACATTTGACAAACAGTACAGGAGGAGATGAGGGCCCTATTCCCGTAGGAACTCACAATCTAGGAGGGTTGAGGTTGGAAACAGGAGGAGAGGACTGTAAGGTGAGAGTGATTGATGGTTGCGTCAGTGAGTTGGGTGGTAGGCTTCCCTAAATAGGAATGTTTTAAGGGAGCGTTTGAAGGAAGAGAAGTTAGGGGAAAGTCTGACAGCACGAGGGAGAGCGTTCCAGAGAGTGGGGGCTGCGCGTGAGAAATCCTGCAGTCTATCATGGGAAGAGGTGATGCGGGGAGAAGCTAGGCGCAGGTCACTGTTTGACCTTAGGGAGCGGGCTGGGGTGTATTTGGTGATTAGTGAGGACAATATAAATCAGATAACTGTCTCTCCCACTGGGATTCTGTTTATGCAGCTACATACGTCCTTAACACTAAAACATTCCTAAGTACATGAAATAGAAAAATGATCATTCATTGTGACCAGAATCCTATAAGAATATGTTTGTGGTAATAAATTCTGCTCTTTACTCGTTTAACCCTTTCACTACCAAAATCTGTGTTTAGGATTTTCCATTGCAATATATATAAAAGGAAAAGCCCTGATTGACTGACTCATCAATGCCTAGCTCCTAAACCATTTAACCCAGGAATGTTAAATTTTGAAGGTATATTGTTTTTATGTCATAGACACCCACTAAAAAATGATTTTTGGAAATTACGCCCCTAAGGGGGTGAATATTTTAAACAGGATACCTATATCTCAAAAAACAAAGATGTTACAGACGTGAAATTTGGTATTTACAATCTTCTTGAAAAATAAAAAAACATGTGTTTTTTCCAAAAATCCACTAAATGGGGGTTAAAAAGGGGGGATTAACATTTTTATCAGTTTACCTATATTTCAAAAACCAAAGATATTGCAGATGTGAAAAATTGTATTTTCCAAAAATCCAGGTAATGGGGGTGAAAAAGGGGGGTGTGTGAATATTTTAAACAGGATACATATATCTAAAAAACCAGAGATGTTACAGATGTGAAAATTGCTATTAAGATTCTTCTTGTAAAATAAAAAACACATATTTTACAATTTTCAGAGAAACCAGGTAAAGGGGCTGAAAAAGGTTGGTGACTATTTTTTATCCGTATACCTATATTTCAAAAACCAAAGATGGTGCAGGTGTGAAAATTGGTATTTACAAATTTTTTGAAAAATAAAAAAACATGTGTTTTTACCTTTTTCTGAAAATCCAGTTGATACACTGGATCAGCAGATTAGAGGGATGCTGTTACTTCATACAGAATGGAGTCTCTATGCAGCTCCTCTCACAGCGAGGGCTCACACACTCCCTCAGTGCTCCAGCATGTCTGCTTCCCTCTCACAGCTAGGGCTCGCATACTCCCTCACTGCTCCAGCATGTCTGCTTTCCTTTCACAGCCAGGGCTTGCACACTCCCTCACTGCTACAGCATGTCTGCTTCTTTCTCACAGCCATGACTCACACACACCCTCACTGCTGCAGCATGTGTGCTTCGCTCTCACAGGCAGGCGTCACACACACCGTCAATGCTTCAGCGAGGGAGAACCTGTGATATTATTGTGACACCTCAACCCACCTATTCTCTGTAATGGCACCAGATTGCAAATAAAAGCACTCCACAGAAATGTGATTGAGGCTACGGTGCTAACCGGGGGAGTCGGTGTTCATACCAAGAATACCTCTTTTATACCTTCGGAATATCCATTTCAATTCAAAAGACTTCAATTCACCCTAAAATTTTGTTTCGCGATACCATCAACAGGTCTCAGTGGCATACTTTGATGGAAGCAGGGAGCGACCTAAGGGAAGTCTGCTACTCACATGAGCAGCTTAATGTTGCCTGTTCCAGAGTGAGCTCACCTACCTCTCTGCTGATCGAGCATCTGAAAGAAGAACCACTAATGCAATTTACAAAGAAGTACTCAAATAGATTTTTTTTCTATGTTCCAGATGCCAAAAACCAAAAATATTTTTTTTTGTCTGTCTCAATGTCTGTTTGTATTTACAAAAAAAAATTAATGGAATAATTTATTTATTTATTTATAAAGTATTTTACCAGGAAGGATACATTGAGATTTATCTTGTTTTCAAGTATGTCCTGGGTTCAAAAACATTGAAATGTTACAGTTGTTACAGAAATACAAAGTAATAAAATGCAAGCTATTTAAAAAAACACATATACAGAGTAACAGAAAATAAATATGTAGGAAATTGTCATTATGTTACATGTTTATAGGTGCATTCCGTATTGAGGTATGTTAATAGGGAGCTCTTGAGTGACTTAAGACTGGGGGAAGATTGGATGGCGTCTGGGAGTTTATTCCATAACTGCGGTGCTCTGTAGGAAAATGAGGGCCGAGCGACTGTCTTTTTGTATTCTGGTATTGTAAGTATGGTGCTGGTCCTAGATCGGAGGTTATAGGATGAGGGAACTGCTGGAGCAAGCAGTCTATTCAGATAGGGTGGCAACTTCCCAGAAAAGCTCTTAAACACCAGTTTGGAAAGGTGAAGGGTGCGTTTAGACTCCAGCGACGGACAGTTTAGCTCTTTTAACATGTCACAAAGGTGGGTCATGTAGTTAAATTGTAGTGCAAAGCAGCAGAATGAGTTATACAATGTAGTAAGTTTATGAGGGTGTGTTTGCGGGGCCGCTGCATACACTACATTTCCGGAATCAATAGCTGGCAAAGTATTTGTTGTACAATTTGCTTTCTTACCATGGGGCTCAGGCAGGATTTGTTTCTGTACAGGGCACCTAATTTGGGGTAAAGTTTAGATGAGAGTTTTTCGATGTGGGGGCCATAGGATAGATTTGGGTTTAACCACATACCTAGATATTTGAGAGAACTGACTGTGGTCAGCGGCCATTTGATTAAGTCCCAACACATAGATGTGGATTTTGCAATTTGTGTAGCTTAGGTTTTGTTCCAAAGAGCATCGTTACAGTTTTTTCAGTATTTAAAAAAAGTTTGTTGTGTTCGGTCCACGTTTCTACCTCTGTGAATTGTTCTTGCAGCATGGCCTCCAGCTGTGGGAGATTTGGTTTGCTGGTGTAGATTACGGTGTCGTCTGCGTACATGTGTACATTTGAGGCTTTGCAGATGTTAGGCAGATCATTTTTGAATATTGTAAATAGCAGGGGGCCAAGTATAGAGCCTTGGGGTACACCGCAAGTGACTGGGAGAGGGAAGGAGGAGCTGCCAGAAATGGACACATATTGCCATCGGTCGGATACATATGATTGAGGTTAGTGTGCGATCACCAATGCCAGAGTTTTTAAGTTTTTTTAACAAGATGCCATGGTCTACTGTGTCAAAGGCCTTGGCAAAATCAAGGAAGATGGCTCCAGTTAGGCTTCCTTGTTCCATCCCAGCTTGGATATTGTTGCAGACTTTTAAATGGGCGGTTGTAGTTGAGTGATTTGGACGAAAGCCGGATTGATCCGAGATTTAGTTCCAAATATTGATAATAATCACGTAATTGTGTGTAGTGTTGGGATTATTATCTCTGCACGTGACTACAACATGTCAAGATTTATATTCAATAAGAAATTTATACGAGACACAAATATCAATCGTTTATATTTCCTAGAAATTCTCCTAAATTCTTTTAATTGTCTGTGTTTTGCTTTGAAGAATACAGTAATCAACAATCGGATAAATATATATATATTTATTACGTATACAAAAAAGTTTCAAATCTCATATCATAAACAAAGATTTATAGACCACAATCCATCCACCACACATAAACAACTAGCTTCACAATATATGTATCACCTGTTAGTAACTGCATATATGATTAATATCATTTATCTTATCAGTTAGTAACTATCCTTCAACGATCTTTCTTAGCTTTCACTACATGCATCTCTCTGGGCCATTTATTTGCTCATTGATGACGTGATTAAATCACCATGAGCAGATGCGGTTAATCCTTGATCACCTCGAGTCGCCTTTTCACCACCTGCAGACACCCTTTTTTTCCTTATATGACACACCTTACCAATTACTCATGTTCTTTTTCATTGGTTAATTCAACCAAATGGAATACCTTTTAAGGAGGGAGATCAATACCTGGTGCAAGCTATCTTATTTTTCGCTCCAGATGAAGCCGGGTTTCACCGGCGAAACATATGTTGAGCTGAGTTTACCATTTGCTTGATGTTAATATGTTGTTTGTCTTATACGTTCTAGTGAGGGTAAGAGCAGAATCTGATTAAAGCTTTAGGGACAGCAGTAAACTAGGTGGTTCCATTGTGTACCTTTACTATATTTAAAATTCTGCACGTTGCATGTACTTTTTTGCCTTTGAGAACGTTATCCTTAGACTGCTTTGCTGAATTTTTCAGTGGCTTGTGATACATACCCACGCAGGTGGGTGCTACTCTTGCACATTGCAGATTATTTCTTGGATCTGTCCCCTAGTATATTTTTCAATCTCTCTCACTAGGCTTGTGTGTATATGTAATTTTTATTGGTACCTGGAGATTGTTTTTGTTATTTATTAAAGGCATTATGCCATTGTGTTTTTTGCCGCTCCCTGTTCCAACAGTGGACGACCTCTTCGGGTTGACAATCTGTTAAATTCAATTTTTTCTTGTTTTTCATATTTACAGGTTTAGTCCTGCTCAGGGAGCGTTATCTCATGCCCAATATTTCATGAGATAAGTGATTGTTGACCTACGCTCCGTTCGTTGGTCCTTTTTTCTCAATTGTTGCTTATATCTCTTATCTAAGGTCAAGAGGTCAATCTGACTCACAAATACCCTCTATTTTCAGTGTAGACTTTGAGTCTCTCCTATCCAAATTAGATTTAGGTCTCCACTCCTCTCAAACTGAGTAAATTCCTTTCTAGTTAAATCACAGAATTATACTATTTACCAGTTGTTATACTCAACAATATTTATTGGAGCATCTATTTTCTACTGTAAATATAATAAAATATACCTTGATTATGAAAATATATTTTGTGAATATACATTACAAAGATTTTAACTTTTATTCCTTTACCCATAGAGAAAATATCTTTTTGTTTTAAAGACTTAAGACAAACCAATAAATTTAATTATGACACGGCTAGCACTTAGCTTCAGCATTATATCACACAAAGACATGTTAAGGTTCCCTCATGTCTGGTATCTATAGAAACAAAAACATAAAATTTCACCTAGCCGTGAACTATTAAAAAAAATCTCTGTTCATTTCTAAAACTAGGGAAAATTGAAAAAGAAAAGACTTTCTGTTTAAAACAAAATGGCTACAGGTATCCATTTTAATTTTTCCTTCTAATATACCTGACAGTAGTTGCATTTTTCCAAAATTTTGGACATTACAGGAAGCAGTGATATCGGACGGTAGTTGGATACCAAAGTACTGTCACCCCTTTTATGGATAGGTATCACTCTCGCAGTCTTCCAGAGTTTGGGTATGTATCCAGTTGCCAGTGATTCATTGATTAGGGTTGCGACAGGATTTGCAATTGCCGGCGCACTGATTTTCAGCAGCATTGCTGGGATTTGATCAGGTCCAGACTGGTATTTAATTTTTTGGCTACAGAGAAGTTTAGTAACGACACTGACAGGCACTGGTCTAAAACTGAATTCCTGTCTGATGCAGGGTCTTTGCACAGTTGGAGGGGCCTGACCTGCGTGCTGCCTTTCTGATTGCATGTCATTTCCTAGCTTAGCAATCAGGGTGGTGGCACATCAATCAGAATAATCATTAAGGGCATTTGCTACATCTAGGGGGTGTTGCAGGGTTTGGTTGTTTACTTTGACAGCAGCCGGCTAGGAGTGGACAGGGGGTGCTTGTATGTTACTTATGGTTTTCCAAACGTTTCTAGGGTTTGATATGTTATTGTTTAGATTTTCATTGAAGTAATGAGCTTTAGCCATTTTTGTTTGTTTTGTGCATGCATTCCGGCATTATCGGTATTCATAGTGATCGTTCATGGAACCAGTACTCTTGAAATTTGTCCACAGTTAATCTCTAAGCTGGTACATTAGTGTAAGATCAACTGTAACCCAGAGGAGATGGGTCCCTTTTACTTGCACTTTACGCAGGGGGGCATGGGAATTCCAGACTTGCAGGAGCTCAGACTAGGTCTGGGAATAATGTGAAAGATTTTTATTTTGTAGTCAATATGCCCTGACTAATATCTGCAATAAACATCTATTATTTTATGTGGCGGAATGGGTGTTGTCCGCCTGCGGGTGTGCTCCTATCTGCTCCTCCCACTACGCTTACCGCCGACCCGACTACCGAGTGGCACGGCACTTGGCGTCTCGAGCGGCCTGGAGTGACCCTGGGGAAGGGTTGGCGGGCTGTGGAGGGGGACCCCGGGGGGAGACCAGCCCGACCACCGAGCATCGCGGCACTCGGCGTCTCGAGCAGCTCATCTACTGACCTTGGTGGGGTTCGGATCGTCTGTGGAGCGGCCGTTCGGATGGGAAACGTTTCGTGGGTTGAGCCGTTCGGATGGGAAACGTTTCGGATTTCCCTCGGAAGTGCAGCGCTTCAGTATACCGATGCGCGGAAGACGCGCCGCGGCTTCGGATCGGGAAAACAGAATCGAAGCGTGATCGATCGTTCGATTCGGTCGTAGCACGTACGATACACCTGATCCGAGATGCAGACACAGGGTAGTCGGATCGTACCTCGGGATGCCGTACCCTGGAGACCGCGCGGGATCTCAGCAGTACGGTCGAAAATAAAGGACACCAGGCGGAGCTGTATGCACTAGCTGAACTAACTTTTACTGGGAAATCACATATATTTATAAACATTCGTACAGTAAGAGAACAATAGGAATCCCTGCCCACCCCCATGAGTCTCATTGGCCCTCGCTGGAAAAGGGTACCTGGGCCCCGATTCGTATTGGCTGTTCCGAATCGGGGTGGTGCTGATTCGTAACCGGATGGTTCGAATCGGCCATTTTTCGATTCGACCGGATGGTCCGAATCGGCCATTTTACGATCCGATCTATTCGACCGGATCCACGAGGCACTGGGAAATGGCGGCGAGCAAAGCATACAATGGGGGGGGGGTTTTAACATACGTTTCACAATACACATACGGGGACACTTTTATTACATCACACAATGAAACCACATCTAATAAAATAAAACAAGGTGTGCTGCTGGTGCACCGGCACCTAGAAGTCTAGGGGACCCAAATGTCACAAAGGGCTGTCCCTGGCTGAGGGTCCTGGGCCATTCCGTGACACTTTAAGACTAGGGATGTGCCGAACACCCCGAGTTCGGTTCGTATTCGAACTCAAACTTTTCAGAAGTTCAAATTTGAACTCGAACACGAGCTCAATACAAGTCAATGGGACTCAAAATTGGAATTTTAGAGTGCCCTCCAAGAGGACATATCTGCTAGATATTTGCCATAAAAGGTGTATGGGGGTCCGGGTAGTGCCCTGGGGGACAGGAAACAAGGACAAAAGTTAAAAAAAGAAGTTTTTAACCCCTTCACTGCTGACGACGTGTGGGACACGTCCTCAGTTACTCCCCCTGTATGCTGAGGAGGATGTGTCCCACACGTCATCAGCTTTGCGGGACCCCCGGCGGAGATACTCACCTCTCTGTCCGGGGTCCCGCGGTGTTCTGACTTCAGCGTCCTCAGACGCTGAAGTCAAGCTTCTCCCGACGTAAATGAGATAATCGCGCCATGCGCGATGACGTCATTTCCAGGCGACCCCCCGGCAATGCCGGGAGATCGCCCGGAAGGGAGGGGGCATCCGTTCGGATCCCTCTCCCTCACGATCGGGAGGTCCCACAAGAAAAAGCCAGGCACCGCTTAAAATGAGAGAGTCACCCCTTTTAAGCGGTGCCTGGCTTTAACCCCTTAGGCACCGGGTCGCACTTGGCGCCTTGTGGCGCCGAAGTGTGGCCTAGCTCCGGTGGGGACCGCCATGATGCTGATGATGGGGTTGTGTATAGAGATGCTGTGAGGCTGTGTATAGAGATGTTGATGGGGTTGTGTATAGAGATACTGATGGGTTTGTATAGAGATGCTGTGTATAGAGATGCTGATGGGGTTGTGTATAGAGATGCTGTGAGGCTGTGTATAGAGATGCTGATGGGGCTGTGTATAGAGATGCTGATGGGGTTGTGTATAGAGATGCTGTGAGGCTGTGTGTAGAGATGCTGTGAGGTTGTGTATAGAGATGCTATGAGGCTGTGTATAGAGATGCTGATGGGGCTGTGTTTAGAGATGCCTTGCGGTGCCGAAGTGCGGCCTAGCTCCGGTGGGGGCCGCCATCTTGGATGGCGGCTCTACCCTTGGGTCCCCCCTCACTGCCTGACGTCCTCACGCATAGCGTGATGACGTCAGATAGCCGGGGAACCCCTAGCTGCCCGGAATCCCCTGGTGGAGATAGGGGGTTCATTTGAGGGTTCACAGAGATGCTGTGAGGTTGTGTATAGAGATGTTGTGAGGCTGTTTTTAGAGATGCTGTGATGCTGTGTATAGAGATGCTGATGGGATTGTGTATAGAGATGCTGTGAGGCTGTGTATAGAGATGCTGTGAGGCTGTGTTTAGAGATGCTGATGGGGTTTTGTATAGAGATGCTGATGGGTTTGTGTATAGAGATGCTGTGTATAGAGATGCTGATGGGGTTGTATATAGAGATGCTGTTTGTGTATAGAGATGCTGATGGGTTGTGTATAGAGATGCTGTTTGTGTATAGAGATGCTGATGGGTTGTGTATAGAGATGCTGTGTATAGAGATGCTGTGAGGCTGTGTATAGAGATGCTGATGGGGCTGTGTATAGAGATGCTGATGGGGTTGTGTATAGAGATGCCTATGGGTTTGTGTATAGAGATGCTGTGTATAGAGATGCTGATGGGGTTGTGTATAGAGATGCTGTTTGTGTATAGAGATGCTGATGGGTTGTGTATAGAGATGCTGTGTATAGAGATGCTGTGAGGCTGTGTATAGAGATGCTGATGGGGCTGTGTATAGAGATGCTGATGGGGTTGTGTATAGAGATGCTGATGGGGTTGTATATAGAGAAGCTGTTTGTGTATAGAGATGCTGATGGGGTTGTGTATAGAGATGCTGTGAGGCTGTGTATAGAGATGCTGTAAGGTTGTGTACAGAGATGCTGTGAGGTTGTGTACAGAGATGCTGTGAGGCTGTGTATAGAGATGCTGTGAGGTTGTGTATAGAGATGCTGTGAGGTTGTGTATAGAGATGCTGATGGGGCTGTGTATAGAGATGCCTTGCTGTGCCGAAGTGCGGCCTAGCTCCGGTGGGGGCCGCCATCTTGGATGGCGGCTCCACCCCCGGGTCCCCCCTCACTACCTGACATCCTCATGCATAGCGTGATGACGTCAGATAGCCGGGGAACCCCTAGCTGTCTGGAATCCCCTGGTGGAGATAGGGGGTTCATTTGAACCCCGATATCTCCAGGCAGCTAGGGGGTCATGGAGGGTGTCAATCGAAAGGCCTGAGCATGGTGTTATTTTTATTAATGCAGAAATATTGTTCACATTTCAATTATAATGTGAACAATGATGCTGCACTGATGATTTTTTTCTATGGGGTGCGTTTGCTATAAATCACGTAATTCCCCCCACAAAATGTAACAAGTCCCCATTTCTAATTTTTGTACAAGCGCACCCCGTAGAAAACATAACCGCATACGCTCATGTGCTAAAATGTGAAAAAAACCACTTTACACACTGCATATGATTAAAAATGTAATTTTGATTGCATTTTTTGTCATAATATACAGGCAGGACATAACGTATACATATAAAAATGATATATTATGAATCTGTGGAGTCTGCCGGAAAGAACGATATCTAACATGTCTGGGTCATTTAATAAAATGTGGCTTCAAATCGCGTTTAAACATGATGAGCGAAAGCGGTAAAAATGAGCTGAGCACACAGCAGTGAAATACAGGGTTAGTTAAGGGGTTAAACAGCATATCAGAGGAAGATTTAGTAGAGAAATGAACACTTCTCAGAAGCACAGGTGTTGTTTGATACATCAGGAGACACACCACACCCTCATTCTATATACAATGTATCAAATTCATTAGACCAGACTAAAAACACCTGTTGTTTACGCTGTTTGAGAACACAGGTCATTTAGAGGTGAGAATCTTTGCACTTAGACATTAGTTTTTAATCCAATATCTAATAAACCATTTCTTATAATATTCTGCAGTAAAGAGTCTCTTTATTTCTAGATTTTTTTTAGTATTTTTTATACTTTTTTCAATTTTTTTTGCGTACTCGAACCGAACACGCCAAAAAGTTCAAAGTTCGCGAACTTGCGTATAGCCAAAGTTCGAATCGAACTCTGAACTGATCGAACCGAACTGCTCTTCCCTATTTAAGACAACAACCTGGAAATTATATTTCGTACAGTTTGGATAAAAAAACTCATGTTTCTTTTAAAAATAATTGTAACAAATCCCAAAATCCACACAAGTAAAGCCACGGGCAAAAGCTCATTTAAAATAAAAGTTTCAGTCAGATAAACTTGTCCATTCACAGTTTGGAGTGATGGGTTCCTACATCTTTTAATGAATTTCTTGCAGAGTTTTGTTTGGCGAAAGAAGAATGTAGTGACGCCAGAGAGCAGCAGACTGCTACCACCTCCTCGCTAGAGCTGCAATCCACATCACAGACGTGGAAGATTGAGTCCGTAAGAATAACATAGAGCGATGAAGCTTTCTGAATCTGAGGAAACTCTTGTACAGCTCAGGAGTGCCCTCATCTTCACTGTGATCCTAGACAGACTCGAAGAAATATAGGTGGACTAGCTCTTCCCTTCAGTTTAGCTCGCATGGATTTTGGGATTTGTAACAATTGTTTTTAAAAGAAACACGAGTTTTTTTGTCCAAACTGTACAAAATATAATTTACACGTTGATGCTTTAAAGTAATAAGTAGGGTTGTGCATGACTTTTTTTTTCTCTTCGTTTTGTTTTAGGTGGTTTTTTTTTTCGTTTCGGATCATTTTGATTCAGTGATTCGGATAGATTCAGTGATTCGAATCGATTAGGCGATTCGGATCATTTTGGCGATTCGCCTCATTTTGGTGATCCAGATCATTTTGCCGATTCGGTTCATTTCGGGCGATTCGGATCAGTTGGTTTTTCGCTTTTTTATAACTTATTTTGTTTTTTATTGCTTATTTAAGAATGGGAAGTAGATTACTACCAATAGAATGAAAGTTTCTTTACTTAATTATTCTTTTAGGATTCTTTAGGCATTTTTTGGGTGAAATTTTAGGTTTCCTAACTTTTTTTAACCCTTTCACTGCTGAGGACGTGTGGGGAATGTCCTGATTGACTCCTAAGTAAAGATGGGGAGGAGATAGGGGGTTCATTTGAACCCCGATATCTCCCGACTGTTGACAGCTAGCAGGGTCATGTTTGGTATCATTAGAAAGGCCAGAGTATGCAATCTTTGAGCTTGGATTCCAATATTGTTGAATGGATTAGGCAGTGGCTGAGTCACAGGCAACAGAGGGTTGTGATAAATGGAGTTTATTCGGTGCAAGGTCTCGTTACCAGTGGGGTACCTCGGGGGTCAGTACTTGGACCCATTCTCTTTAATATTTTTATTAGTGATATTGCAGAAGGTATTAATGGAAAAGTATTATTTATTATTATTATTATTTATTTATAAAGCGCCAGCATATTCCGCAGCGCTGTACAATAAGCACAGTACAGACAGGGTTACAATACATTGAACAACATTGGACAAACAGTACAGGAGGAGATGAGGCCCTATTCCCGTAGGAACTCACAATCTAGGAGGGTTGGGGTTGGAAACAGGAGGGGAGGACTGTAAGGTGAGAGTGATTGATGGTTGCGTCAGTGAGTTGGGTGGTAGGCTTCCCTAAATAGAAATGTTTTCAGGGAGCGTTTGAAGGAAGAGAAGTTAGGGGAAAGTCTGACAGTATGAGGGAGAGCGTTCCAGAGAGTGGGGGCTGCGCGTGAGAAATCCTGCAGTCTATCATGGGAAGAGGTGATGCGGGGAGAAGCTAGTCGCAGGTCACTGTTTGACCTTAGGGAGCGGGCTGGGGTGTATTTGGTTATTAGTGAGGACAGGTAGTGGGGCGCTGAGTTAGTGAGGGTTTTGTAGGTAAGGATAAGGATTTTGAACTTAATTCTGCAGTGGATGGGGAGCCAGTGAAGGGACTCGCAGAGGGGAGCGGCAGAGACAGAGCGGCGGGTGAGGTGAATTAGCCTGGTGGAGGCGTTCAGGATGGATTGTAGGGGGGAGAGGCGGGACAGAGGGAGGCCAGATAAGAGATTATTGCAATAGTCGAGTCGGGAGATTACCAGGGCGTGTATGAGTTGTTTTGTGGTGACAGCGGTAAGAAATGGCCGAATTCTGGAAATATTACGCAGTTGGTATCGGCAGGAGGAGGAAAGAGACTTGATGTGGGGGATGAAGGAAAGAGCAGAGTCCAGTGTAACTCCAAGACAGCGAACTTGGTTTGATGGGGAGATGGTGATACCCTCCACCGTGATAGAGAAGTCAGGAGGTGGGGAGGCATTAGAGGGAGGAATAAGTAGGAGCTCAGTCTTTGACATGTTGATCTTTAGGTGGTGGGAGGCCATCCAGGAGGAGATGCCAGATAAACAGTCACTGACTTTTGAAAGGACAGGGGGAGAGAGATCAGGGGTAGAGAGGTAGATCTGAGTGTCATCAGCGTAGAGGTGGTAATTAAAGCCAAAGCTGTTGATGATTTTGCCCAGGGAGGAGGTGTAGATGGAAAAGAGCAGAGGACCAAGGACAGAGCCTTGAGGTACACCAACAGATAGAGGCAATGAAGAGGAGGAGTTACCAGCAAAGGACACACAGAAGGACCTGTTGGATAAATAGGAGTCAACCCAAGCACGTGCAGTGTCACCGAGACCCAGAGAGTTGAGGGTCTGTAGAAGGAGGGGGTGGTCAACAGTGTCAAAAGCAGCCGAGAGGTCAAGCAGGATGAGAATAGAATAGTGGCCGTGTTTTTTAGCAGTTAGGAGGTCGTTGGTGACTTTGGTGAGGGCAGTTTCAGTTGAGTGTAGGGGACGGAAGCCAGATTGCAGGGGGTCAAGTAGGGAATTGGAGGACAGGAAGAGGGAGAGGTGGTTCAAGACTAGTTTTTCTAAGAGCTTTGATGTGAAGGGAAGCAGGGATACAGGGCGGTAGTTGGATGGAGAGTTGGGATCTAGGGATGGTTTCTTTAGTAAAGGGGTAACTAGCGCGTGTTTGAAGGCGGATGGAAAGGAGCCAGTGGAGAGAGATAGGTTGAAGATGTGTGTGAGAGCAGGGGTGAGGGAGGAGGAGAGGGGAGGAATTAGATGTGAGGGAATGGGGTCGAGCGGGCACGTGGTGAGATGTGAGGAGGACAATAAGGAATTGACTTCCTCCTCAGTGGCTGGGAGGAAGCGGCAGAGGGTGGCAGAGGGGACCTGTGGGAGTGGAGGTGGCAGATAACTATCTTGTGTTGGGATGTTGCTTCTGATAGTTAGAGTTTTACTGAGGAAGTAGTCTGCCAGGTCTTGAGCGCTGAAGGCAGCTGAGGGGGGAGGTGCAGGTGGGTGGAGGAGGGTGTTGAAGGTGGACCAGAGCCGTTTAGGGTTGGAGGACAGCGTAGATATAAGAGATGAGAAGAAGGATTGTTTGGCCAAGTGGAGGGCAGAGGTGTATGACCGGAGAATAAACTTGAAGTGAACAAAATCAGCTTCAGAGCGGGATTTCCTCCAGGCACGCTCTGCGGCGCGGGAGCATCTTTGCAGGTAGCGAGTCTGGAGGGTGTGCCAGGGCTGGAGCTGGCGGCGTGGGGCCTTACAGAGTCGAAGAGGAGCAAGAGTGTCTAGAGCAGAGATAAGCGTAGTGTTGTAGTGATCAGTGGCAGCATCAGGGCAGGTAAGGATGAGGTATGAGGGAGGTGGTGAAGTAGGTTGGAGAATTGATGGGGGTCCACAGCATGTAGATTTCTGCGAGTGTGTGTGCGGGGTGGGGGAGCAGGGTGTTTAGGAAGTCCAGATAGGTTGAAAGAGAGAAGGTGGTGGTCAGAGATGGGGAAAGGGCGACAATTGAACTCAGAAATGGAGCAGAGGTTGGAAAAGACAAGGTCAATAACGTGACCATCGCGGTGGGTAGGGAGGAGGGAGGATTGTGTGAGTCCAAGGGAGGACGTGAGTGAAAGAAGTTTGGAGGCAGCAGGAGCGGAAGGATCGTCAATGGGAATGTTGAAGTCCCCGAGAATTAGGCATTGAAGATTAGAAGACAGGAAGTGAGAAAGCCAGGTAGCAAAGTGGTCAAAGAACTGGGAGGTTGGTCCCGGTGGGCGGTAGATGACTGCCACCTGAGAGCCAGAGGAGAGAACAGGCGGATGCAGTGTGTCTCGAAGGAGGAGAAGGAGAGGGATGGGGGTGGAGGGAGATGCTGGTAGGTGCAGGTGGGAGAGAGCAGGAGCCCGACCCCGCCACCATTTCTCTCACCCGGTCTGGGGGTATGGCTCAAGTGTAGACCGCCATGTGAGAGAGCAGCAACGGAGGCCGTGTCAGAGGGAGTTAGCCAGGTTTCAGTTAAAGCTAGGAGTTTGAAGGAGTTTGAAAGGAAGAGGTCATGGACGGCTGTGAGTTTGTTGCACACAGAGCGAGCGTTCCAGAGGGCGCAGGAGAAAGAGGACAGGCGCTGAGGGATGATGGGAATGAGGTTGCTGGGCTTGCAGGGAGGTGATTTATGTGCGATGGAGATAGGATGAGAGGGAAGTATTGGATGGTTGTGGGGCCAGGGTTAGGGGATATGTCACCTGAATAGAGTAACAGCAGGAGGGTGAGAAAGAGAAGGTGTGAATGGGATTTGTGGGCGTGGGAGTGATTGGCAGCACGAGAGTTAGAGGGAGACCATGTTCTGAGGAAACAAAGGAGCTCATGTGAGGCCATCATGTGGGATGAGAGGAGGGAGGGAGAGATGCAGATTGTGTAGGGGTCGGTGGTAGAGGGGCAGGAGTTCCATTTAAGGAGAAAGGTAGAAGTAAAAAGTATGTCTTTTTGCTGATAACACAAAGATTTGCAACAGGGTTGACGTGCCTGGAGGGATCAGCCAAATGACAAATGATTTAGGTAAACTAAAAAAATGGTGGGAGCTGAGGAAATTGAGTTTTAATGTGGATAAGTGCAAGATAATGCACCTGGGACGTAAAAACCCAAGGGCTGAATATAGAATATTTGATACAGTCCTAACCTCAACATCTGAGGAAAGGGATTTAGGGGTTATTATTTCAGAGGATCTAAGGGTAAGTAGTCAATGTAATAGAGCAGCAGGAAATGCTGGCAGAATGCTTGGTTGTGTAGGGAGAGGTATTAGCAGTAGGAAAAGGGAAGTGCTCATGCCACTGTACAGAGCACTGGTGAGACCTCACTTGGAGTACTGTGTGCAGTACTGGAGACCGTATCTCCAGAAGGATATAGACATCTTAGAGAGAGTTCAGAGAAGGGCTACTAAAATGGTGTATGGCTTGAAGGAGAAAAGTTACCAGGAAAGGCTTAATGATCTTAACATGTATAGCTTGGAAAAAAGACGAGACAGAGGAGATATGATAGAAACATTTAAATGCGTAAAGGGAATCCACTCAGTAGAGGAAGGGAGTATATTTAAACGGAAACAAAGTAGAAAAACAAGAGGACATAGTCTTAGATTAGAGGGGCAAAGGTTTAAAAGTAACATCAATAAGCATTATTTTACTGAGAGGGTGGTGGATACATGGAACAGCCTTCCAGTTGAAGTGGTAGAGGCCAAAACAGTAATTGAATTTAAGCAAGCATGGGATAGGCATAAGGCTATCCTAAACAAAAGATAAATCCAGGTAAAGTATCCATGTAATTGGGCAGACTAGATGGGCCGAAAGATTCTTATCTGCCGACATTTTTCTATGTTTCTATATCAAACATGACCATGTTTATTGTAAAGAATAAAAATAATAATAAAAAAAAGAAAACGTGTTTTTTTTAAGACTTGAAATGGCTCAGCAGTGAAGGAGAAGCAAGGCTTTTTAACTTTTTTTAAACTTTCATTTTATTGGTAGTAATCTACTTCCCATTCTTAAATAAGCAATAAAAAACAAAATAAGTCATAAAAAAAGCAAAAAACCAACTGACTTGAATCACCCAAAATGAGCCGAATTGTCGGAATGAGCCGGTTCGTCTAAATTATCCGGATCTCCGAAATGATCCGAATAATCGAATCGATCCGAAATTTCAGGTGGTCGATATTTCATTTTCGGAAATGCTCCCGAACCACGAAAATGGTGAATTTCATCCAAATTTATATTCAGAAAGAAACTAATTGCACATCTCTAGTAATAGGCAACGTTAATTGCAGACATTATCTATTAATGGATTGGAGTAGTTATTACCTATAGCAGCCAAAAGAAAAGGAAACCTTGTAACTCTCAAATGTAACACACTGAAATATATATAACAATTGCGCTTAACGTGTTTTTAACCAATCTTTGGCAAGGGAATCCCCAGATACAGTTGAGGTACCCTTAAGATCACTCCTGGATCAGTCTGAAATTCACTCCGTATCTGGAAAAGATAAATAGCATGGAATATAGTGTTGTATATTTAAATACCATAAAAAAAATTAAAAGCAAAATTACAAACTCACAATATAAAATGAACATAACAAAATGTGCATATACGCCTTTGCCTCAATGGCTCACAACTTCCAGATAACTTGCCGCAGTTAGTTCACAGTCCGCCATCTAGTGGAATAATGTCCAGTGTTGCAGTCTGATTTGAGGTTCCCCAGTCCACAAATCCACACCAAGCTCAACGTGTTTCGTGGGGTCTATTTTGGTGGTTGTAGATTTTGGGGATTAGCGTTCAAAAATTAGTTTTTTCAATTTTTTCACCATATTTCATATTTTGTTTTTTATAGTGAATTAGGTGATATGATGGAAATAATGGTATCTTTAGAAAGTCCATTTAATGATGAGAAAAACGGTATATAATAATAATAATAATATAATACCGTGGGTTCCATAAACGAGTAAGTGAAAAATTAGACCTAAACACCAACAGCACAGAAACATAAAAACAGCAGTGGGCACTTTCGGATTGACAATTGTAAAACCGCCCAGCAACTAAGGGGTTAAATGTAGAACATCTGTCACATTTATAAACCCCCTCTGGTCGATTAATCATAATATCCCTTACTTTACTAGTCTTAAAAAGGGCACTAGGTGTTATTTTAGATTTTAAATTATCCGCTCTCTTGAAGACAGTTATAGGTTTATCTGGCAGGACACTCTTGAGATAAGAATTCTGTTTCAGTACAGGCCAATGCTTTCTTAGAATCTTTTTCATGTATGAGGCATCTTCATTAAACTTAGTTATAAAAGATATTCCGTAACCATAGAAACATAGAAAAATGTGGGCAGATAAGAACCTTTCGGCCCATCTAGTCTGCCCAATTACATGGATACTTTACCTGGATTTATCTTTTGTTTAGGATAGCCTTATGCCTATCCCATGCTTGCTTAAATTCAATTACTGTTTTGGCTTCTACCACTTCAACTGGAAGGCTGCTCCATGTAGCCACCACCCTCTCAGTAAAATAATGCTTCCTGATGTTACTTTTAAACCTTTGCCCCTCTAATCTAAGACTATGTCCTCTTGTTTTGCTACTCTACTTCCGTTTAAATATACTCCCTTCCTCTACCTTGTGGATTCCCTTTACGTATTTCAATGTTTATATCATATCTCCTGTCTTGTGTTTTTTTCCAAGCTGTACATGTTAAGATCATTAAGCCTTTCCTGGTAACTTTTCTCCTTCAAGCCGCACACCATTTTAGTAGCCCTTCTCTGAACTCTCTCTAAGATGTCTATATCCTTCTGGAGATACGGTCTCCAGTACTGCACACAGTACTCCAAGTGAGGTCTCACCAGTGCTCTGTACAGTGGCATGAGCACTTCCCTTCCAGTATCCTTTCCATACAAATGTTTCTTCCCGTCTAACAGATCCTGTCTATCTAATGTTGCCAGTGCCACTGCTTTCTTGGATTCTTCAATCAATATTTGTGGGTAATCTCGCGCTCTTAATTTTTTCTCAATTATATCTACCTGATCTGTATAGTCCTCTAATTTAGAACAGTTTGTGCCCACCGGTATTATTCGATTTTTTTTTGGGATATTATCTTTCCATTCCTTATAATAACAGCTATCGTATTTGATGTAGCTATTTCCATCCATAGGTTTAAAGTCAGCTTTACTCTCTATTTTTGCACCCCAAATAAAAAATGATAAATCCAAAAAATTAATACTGTTGGAGTCAATTTCAGCCGTAAACTTCAAATTATAACTATTGTCATTTTATATGTTGGATAAAAAAATCCAAGGTATCCCTTTTACTCCTCCATATAACAATAACGTCATCAATAATGTGTCTCCATAGAATGAGGTTCGCCCCGAACTATTGGCAAGTTATCGGGGGTTTGTGAATCATTGAGGCAAAGGCGTATATGCACATTTTGTTATGTGCTTTTTATATTGTGAGTTTGTTTTTTGCTTTTATTTTTTTCTGGTATTAAAATATACTACACTATATTCTGTCCGATTTATCTTTTCCAGATACAGAGTGAATTTCGGACTGGTACAGGAGTGATCTTAAGGGTAACCCAGCTGTATCTGGGGATTCCCTGCTCCATAGATTGGTTAAAAACACATTAAGTGCCATTGTTATATATATATTTCTGTATATAGCAGACATTAGTCAGGGTGTATTGGCTACAAAACAAAGTTGTTTCATTCAAATGCATCCATTATTTTTTTTGTGTGTTGTAAATACAGATAGACAATGAGACAGACAAAAAAAACAAAACAGAATTAAACTACTTGAGTACTTCTTTTTTAACTTGTCACATTTTCACTGGATTCAACCGTGCCCCCTGGTGGTGAAAGGGATTCAGGTCAGCCCTCTAGTGTCTGAGTTGGGCTATATTGCCTTAAGCTGCTCCTTGGTTCTGCTGTGCTGTTCAGGTCTGGGTCACATGTTCCAATTAACCAGACCTGTTCCCTATATATTTGCCAGCAGCACAGAGGTATTAATTAGTCATAGGCCATATCAAGGACCTGACCCAGCTTAGGGATTCCTTTAGTTTTCTTCCATGCTCTCCTGTCCCTTGTGTTTCAGTCTCGTACATTTCTTGTCCGGAATCTGTATTGTTTGTCTGAGTTATTTTAATCCAGCAGCTAACCTGCCTCAAGGGCTACATCCCTCCTTGTATCAAGTCACCACGATGGCCCAAGTGAGCCCCCCCCTGTGTGAAAAAACTACATTAGTGTTTTTTCTTTCAGGTACCCGGATCAGCAGAGAGTTAGGTAAGCACACTCTGGAACAGGAAATGCAAAACTGCCCATGTGAGAAGCAATCTACTCTTAGGTCAATCCCTGCTACCTTCAAAATCTGCCCCTGAGACTCGTGGATGGTCAACCTTTAGGGTGAACTGAAGTCTTTTGAATTGAAATGGATAGAAGGCATAAAAGAGGTATTCGTGGTATGAACACTGACTTCCCCTGGCCACAACTGGTTAAGACTGTAGCCTCAATCACATTTCTGTGGAGTGCTTTTACTTACAATCTAATGCCATTATAGAGCTTAGATGGGTTGAGGTTCTGCAATAATATCACAGGTTCTCCCACGCTGGAGCATTAAGGGTGTGTGTGAAGCCTGGCTGTGAGAGGGAAGCAGCCATGGTGGTGCAGTGAGGGAGTGTGCGTGCCCTGGATGTGAGAGGAAAGCAGACGTGCTGGCGCAGTGAGGGAGTGTGTGAGCCCTGGCTGTGAGAGGGAAGCAGACATGCTGGAATAGTGAGGGAATATGCGAGCCATGGCTGTGAGAGGAACTTCATAGAGAAGATCCCGGCCATTTGCCAATCACTCATAAGCTATTGATACAGTGTGAGATTATGCTAGTGCTCAGGCATATTGTCCTGTTCACAAGGAAAGGAAATTCACAGACTGCGCACAGGTTATAAAGGAAAAGTTTTCTTTCTGCTTCCGAGCAAATTTGCCTTTGTGTTCATTTCTGGTCTAAACAGAACTATGAAACATTTTGGGAAAAATATACATACCAAAAGTCCAGCACTTGAGGTCAATATAGCAAATATCTCTACAGACACCATGTCCTTCCCTTTAGTGCTCAGATAGGCCGGGATCATGGCGATCCAGACACTACAGAACACCAGCATGCTGAAGGTGATGTACTTGGCCTCATTAAAACTGTCCGGTAATGTCCTGGCCAAAAAAGCTATAATAAAACTAACAGCGGCCAGAAGCCCCATATACCCCAGGACGGAGTAAAAGGCCATTACTGAACCTTCATTACATTGAATGATGATCTTATCGTGATATGAGTGGGTGTCCAACTCCCGAAAGGGTGGAGATAATGTCAACCATAAAATATTAATGAGAATTTGAACCGAGGAGAAAAACAAGACAAAATAATTGGATATCTTTATATCGATCCAGTTTTTCCAGGTGCTGCCTGGTTTGGAAGCTTTAAATACAACGTAAATCAAGATCGTTTTTCCGAGAACAGCAGAGATTGCTATGGAGAAAATGACTGAGAAAGAAGTCTGACGCATCATGCAGGTCAGGTCATGCGGATGTCCGATGAAAAGGAACACACAGAGGAAACTCAGCATGATGGAGACCAGGAGAACAAAGCTGAGGTTTATGTTATTGGCTTTCATAATTGCGGTGTCTTTGTGTAAGCGATAAATGACAATTATTACAGCAGCGATAATAAAACATAAAACTGATACAAATGAGAAAACAGAAGCCACAGCGTCATTGTCATAGGAGAGATATTCCACCACCCTGGGAATGCATTGAGTCTTCCCTTCATTGGACCATTCATAGTATGAGCATTTTATGCAATTTTCACTGTCTGAAAAATAAAACAAAATATAATTAATACACTGTGCACACAACTGAGAATTTTCTGGAAGGAAAATACATTTTAACTGATGTGTCATTACTTTATACCATTCCATACTAATCCTACTTGACCTCTCAGCTGACTTAGATACAGTTGACCACTCCCTCCTCCTAAAGACCCTCTTCTCTCTTGGTCTCTGTGATACCACCATCTCATGGCTAAAATCTTATCTCCCCAATAGATCATTTTCTGTATCCCTTGCTGGAAACTCCTCCTCTTCAATGCCTCTGTCAGTCAGCGTATCCCAAGGCTCAGTCCTAGGTCCTCTTCTCTTCTCCATCTATACCTCCTCACTGGGTAAACTCATCACCAGCTATGGCGTTACATATCACTTATATGCTGACGACACTCAGATCTACCTCTCCACTCCCGATCTCTCCCTCTGGTCTCTCTCCGGTCAGTGACTGTCTGTCTGGGATCACTGCCTGGATGGCCTCTCACTACCTGAAGATCAATATGTCCAAGACCGAGCTCCTTCTAATTCCCCACTCTAGCTCTACTTCCACTTCTGATTTCTCCATAATTGTGGACGGTGTCACCATCCCTCCCTCAGCCCAAGTCCTCTGCCTCGGAGTGACTCTCGACTCCAGCCTGTCCTTCAGCCCCTACATCCAATCACTCTCCTCATCTTGCCATAATCCCCTCCGCAATATCACCAAAATTCGTCCATTTCTGACTGCCAACACTACCTAGCAACTTATCCACTCGCTTGTTATCTTCCACCTGGACTACTGCAACAACCTCCTGACTGGCCTTCCTATCCCCACCTCTCCCTCCTGCAGTCCATTATAAACACATCAGCCTGGCTTATCCATTTCACTCGTCGCTCCATCTCTGCCACTCCTCTCTGTGAATTCCTACACTGGCTCCCCATCCACAGCAGAATCAAATTCAAACTACTCACCCAGACTTCCAAAACCATCACTAACGCCGCTCCTCACTACCTGTCCTCACTAACACTGCTCCTCCCTACCTGTCCACACTAACGCTGCTCCTCCCTACCTGTCAGGCCCAGGCTGGCCATCGGGCATACCGGGCGTTTGTCCAGTAGGCCACTAGCCTTCCGGGCCAGTGGACCGCTAGCCTCCCTTGCCGGGTGGCTGGCACAGCCAGCTGCCTGGCAAGGTAGCATAGGCCAACTGAAGAGGGAGGGGGAGGACGGCTGGCCTAATCAGTGGATGCCGGCTAGCCTTCGGCCCTTGCTAATTAGGTCACAATTAGGAATTGATATGTTGGGGGGTAATGATCTGCTGGGGGATGAATGAATTGATATTGTTACATTACAATGAATTTTATTGCTGTAGAGCCTGTGGCAACCTCAAGCAGTGCACATTACTGTGGGGTTCTGCGACACCCTCAAACACTGCACATTGCTGTGGAGCTCTGTGGCACCCTCAAACACTGCACATTACTGTGGAGCTCTGTGACACCTTCATATAAACTGCACATTACTGTGCAGCTCTGTGACACTCCCATAATGTGTAGTGTTTATGAAGGTGTCACAGAGCTCTACAGTAATGTACAGTGTTTGAGGGTGCCACAGAGCTCTACAGTAATGTGCAGTGTTTATGAGGGTGCCACAGAGCTCTACAGTAATGTACATTGTTTATGAGGGTGTCACAGAGCTCTACAGTAATGTGTGGTGTTTAGGAGGGTGTCACAGAGCTCTATAGTATTGCGCGGTGTGTATGAGCGTATCACAGAGCTCCACAGCAATAAAATTCACAGGAATGTGCGCTGTGTAGAAACAAATGTGGGCTGCTCAGTCCAAAATGCCCAGGCCTATATTTTGTCCCAGTTCGGGCTTGCTACCTGTCCTCACTAACACCGCCCCTCACTACCTGTCCTCACTAAGCCCCCCTCACTACTAGGGATGAGCCGAAAACGTCTGAGTTCGAACTTTCCAAATGTTCGAATTCGAACCCGAACCTGAACTCGAACTCAATACAAGTCAATGGGGCTATAAATTCGGTTTTTAGAGTGACCTGCAGGAGAGCATATATGCTAGATATTTGCCATAAAAGGTGTATGGGGGTCCGGGTAGTGCCCTGGGGGACAGGAAACAAGGACAAAAAGTAAAAAAAAAAACATTTTTAAAAGGGACAGTGAGTTTTCCATGAAATAAGGGTTAAAAATACAAAACAAAAAATTCCTTCAAATATCATGCCTAGGAGGTCCCCATAACCTGCCCGTGAAGTGGCGGATTTCTAGGATGTATAGAAATATGTAAAAACCAAAAAATGACATTTCAAATGACGGTAAATGCTTTTCTTTTAATCTATCAATAAGCAACTGCTTGGGGCGGCAGTCTGTATGAAAAGAGGAGACATTTTCGGACACGCAGAAAAAGTTTAGTAATTTTTTTGGCTAAATTATTGTGAAACTTATGCAGGCTTTGGATGAAAGTAACAATAGGTGCTTTAAAATTGGGCCTTTAGCGTCGGCAACAGTGTCGTCACACCATAACCCCTCTGAGGATATGAATCTGATACAGACGTCAGTGGCAGTGCACCCAAATATTGTGCTTTTGGTGCCAGGCCAGCAAGACTGCCAGGCCAGCATGTACTATCATACAGTAACCCCTCTGTAGTATTGTGGAAGAATGCAGGGGTGGACCATGTGGTCCTATATTAAAAAGATATGATTCTGGTAAAGGCGTTAGTGCACCCAGATATTGTGCTTTTGGTGCCAGGCCAGCAAGTGCATTCATACAGTAAGCCCTCTGTAATATTGTGGAAGAATGCAGGGGTGGACCTTGGGGTCCTATATTAAAAAGATATGATTCTGGTCAAGGCGTCAGTGCACCCAGATATTGTGCCTTTGGTGCAAGACTGCCAGGCCAGCAAGTATCATCATACAGTAACCCATCTGTGGTATTGTGGAAGAGTGCAGGGCTGGACCCTGCGATTCAAAAAATTAAAATGATATAAATCTGGCACAGGCGTCAGTGCAGCCAAATATTGTGCCTTTCATGGCAGCAAGTGCCTTCACACCGTAACCCTTTTGTGGTATTGTGGAAGAGTTCAGTGCTGGCGGTTTGTGAATGCAGAAGACACCCCCGATCTATTCCGTTACTTCAGCATCAGGGGATTGATAGCTGCTGATCCAGGACTGATTCATTTTTATAAATGTCAGCCGGTCTACAGAGTCGGTGGACAGACGCACTCTTTTGTCTGTGACGAAACCTCCAGCGGCACTGAACGTCCTTTCAGAAAGCACGCTAGATGAAGGGCAACCTAGTAGCTGCATAGCATATTGGCTATGTTCTGGCCAGTGATCCAATCTCAACACCCAGTAAGCCAGTGGATCATCTGCTGGAAAGGTATCCAGGTCAGCCCTTGCCCCTAGGTAGTCCTGCACCATATGGTGAAGACGCTGGCAATGGGTGCCTACATTTGACGTCCCTGGGCGTCGTGGACTAAAATTTTTTAAAAATGCATCAGTCAAGCGGCCCTGGCCTTCACCACTATTCCTCTGATCATCCGCAGCCTCAGAAGCACCTGTGTCAGCACTTGGTAACCTACCAGTGCCTGGAAAGGTGTTACACAAGTGTCGCTTTAGAGCATCCTCAAGTTTTTTCATCCTGTGCTCCCTCTCTGCGGGCAGGATGAGCTCTGCAACTTTACCCTTGTATCGTGGATCAAGAAGGGTTGCCAACCAGTAATGATCCCTCTCCTTGATAGCACGAATCCTGGGGTTCTTTAGCAGGCTTTGCATTATAAGGGAGCCCATGCAGCGTAGGTTGGAGGTGGCATTAGCTTCCGAGTCTTCCTGGTCAATGAGGATGACCCCATCGTGCACTTCCTCCTCCCAGCCACGCACTAGCCCTTGTGTTTCTGGGCACACGAAAACCTTCCCTTGAGGAATCTCCACCTTCAATGCCCCCACTACTTAAATATTCCTCCCCCTCATCCTCCTCCTGTCTGATCTGAGTAGGACCCGCTGGAATGCTGTCTGCGGAAAGACTGGGGCCTTGAGAGCTAGGGAAGGCCTCCTCTTCCTCCCGCTGCTCTGCCTCTAAAGCCACATCTATAATTCCCCGCAGAGTGTGCTCCAGCAGGAACACTGAAGGAATTGTGTCACTGATGCATGCACTGTCCCTGCTCAACATCTTTGTTGCCTCCTCAAATGGTGAAAGTACAATGCATGCTTCCTTGATCATCAGCCACTGCGGGGAGGGGGAAAAACCAAGTTGACCTGAACCTGTCCTTGTGCCATACTCACACAGGTACTCGTTGATGGCCCTCTGCTGCTTGTGCAGGCGCTGCAGCATTGCTAATGTCGAGTTCCACCTGGTGGGCATGTCACATATAAATACGGTTTGTGGGAAGGTGGAATTCTCTTAGAATGACCGTCTGAAGTGGCTTCAGACTTTTTTGGCCTGGCTGAGAAGCTCTGGCAGCCCTGGGTACTTGGTAAGGAAACGCTGTACCACTAGATTTAGGACGTGTGCTAGGCATGGTACATGCGTCAATTTAACCTTGCACAGGGCGGAAAGAAGGTTGCCGCCATTATCACAGATGATCAATCCCATCTGAAGCTGGCGTGGTGTTAACCATCTCTGCACCTGGCCCTGCAGAGCTGACAGAATTTCTGGCCCGGTGTGGCTCCTGTCCCCTAAACAAACCAGCTCTAGCACAGTATGGCTTCTTTTTGCTTGAGCCATTGCGTAGAACCTGTCAGGCGTCGGTTTAACTGCCACTTCGCCAGAGACAGAGAAGGAGGAGGAGGAAGAAGAGGGAGAGGTGGTGGTGGTGGAGCAGACAGACCTCATACAAGCAGCTTTCTGGAGGCGTTGTGGATGAACAAGCTCCAGCAGAGAGCCCCATCTTGGATCCCTCCCACCTGCAATCAGAGTTACCTAGTGTGCTGTGAAGGAAATGTAACAACCCTGTCCATGCTTGCTGGACAACGTGTCTAAAGTCACATGCACCTTGTTGCTGACTGCCTTTCCCAATGATAGGATAGCACTGTCTTCCATGAGCTGGTAAAGTGCTGGAATGGCCTTGCGTGAAAAGTAAAGGTGTTTTGGTACCTGCCACTGTGGTACAGCACATTCAGCAAATTCACGGAAGAGAGCAGAGTCCACCAGTTGGAAAGGCAGCAGCTGCAATGCGAGTAATTTTGCTAAGCTGGCATTTAGATGCTGTGCTTAGGGATGGTTGGGACTATATTTTTTCTTATGCTGCAGCAGCTGCGGCAACATAATCTGACTGCTGCTGGGATGATGTCACATTGTGAGGAAGGACCTGGTACATCCATTACTGTAGCATCATCCCTGTCAGTGGAGGTTGTAGGCAATGACATGGCAGGACATACAGTGGGGGTAGAGACAGATGAGGAGGAGGAGGACCTACGCAAAGTTTTGCGCCAACGGGATGTGTGGCAGGTGTTCATATGTCGCCTCAAGCACGTGGTACCCAAGTGTCCGGTGTCTATCCCACGCTTCAGCCTCATCTGACATAGATTACAAATAGCAACGGTGCACTCTGCTGCACATTGCTTTAAGAACTCCCAGACAACAGAGTTCCTGCGTGTGTGCTTTTAGACAACAATGCTCTGCACCGGAGCAGCTCTGACATCTGATGCCTTGGACTGGCTAGTGCTACGGTTGGTCACAGAGGATGTTGTGCCTCATGTTTCCTGTGCCTCCTCCTCTTCCTCCTCCCCCTCCTCACTTGATTCCTCTGTTCGATGTGGCACCCAGGTGGAGTCAGTGACCTCATCAATGTCATCTTCACCCCCTATCTCCTTGTCACTGGAACCAACTTGGCAGTATGCTGCAGCTGCTGGGGCAACATGAGTGCCAGTTATTTGTTTGTCATCACTGGCACCCCCTTCCTCTAGGTTGATTATACTCCCTTCCTCAACCTCAGAGAATGAATCAGAGCACTGTACTTGCTGTGCATCCTCAAGCAGCATGTCACCGTCATTGTAGTCAAACAATTCAGCTGACTCCTCCGTGTGTGATAGCGAGGCTATGGCAGGAGTAGCTGTGGACATGAAGGCTGCATTAGATGTTTTGGCAGCTGAGGTGGACTGTAAAGCACTAGAAGTCTGGCTGGCAGAGGACTCGGAGGATGAGGATGGCCTGGTTAGCCAATCCACCAAATCCTCTGTTATGATGCTGCTGCTTAAGACGGCCAGCACCAGTTAGAAAGGACAAGCACGCCCCTGCAGAGGATGCACCACGTCCACAACGACCAGAGGCACAGCATCCCGACACAGGGGCTGCTTGCCCTCTTATCTGTGTCTGGGAGCGTCTGCCTGTCCTTTTTGTTCTTTCAGACATGGTGAGTGATATATAGATTAAATATATACAGAACTCTGATTAACTCTGGTATAAAGATTAAAGATTTACAGAACTATGATATAACTCAGTGAGACACCCTGATAGCTGGCAGCCAGTGACAAGACACAGATTACAATTCCCTCCTATAAATCAGTGTGACCCCGTGATGGGTGGAAGTGAGAAGCCACAGATTACAAATCTCAGAAACCTCCTATAAATCCGTGAGACCCCTTGATGGGTGGCAGTGAAACCTCCTCTAAATCAGTGAGACCCCTTGATGGGTTGGCAGCGAGAAGCCACAGATTACAAATCTCAGAAACCTCGTATAAATCAGTGAGACCCCTTGATGGGTGGCAGTGAAACCTCCTATAAATGAGTGAGACCCCCTGATGGGTGGCAGCCAGTGAGAACACATGGATTATAACAATTCCCAAATATTTTGTAGAAATTAGTGACCCCTAAAATACTTGCTGGCAGTGGCAAGAGACAGATCACCTCAATTCCCAGATATTTTGTAGAAATTAGTGACCCTCCAAAATACTGCGTGGTACTGGCTGTGTGACAAGACACACATCACCTCAATTCCCAGATATTTGGTAGAAATGAGACCCCCCAGACCCCCCCAGTAGCGTGGCAGACCGGCAGTAAGAACACACAACAACAATCTCCTATGAAATCTCCTCTCAAATGCATGCTGAAGCGGTGCGTGGAAACCTCATATAGTGTGCTGCGGGACTTAGCTCTGTGAGCCCATGATTGGGCAAAATTTGCCCAATCAGGACTCTGAGTCGTGATTGGCATACTGTTGAACCTGTCTTGCACCAGACCTGTGGTCAGGTGCAGGGCTGTAGCCAATTACAAGCTTCAGGCCAGTGTAAAAGTGCATTGTGGGCCACTGTGTTGCATTGTGGTTGAACTTGCTCCGAATACCCGGAAATGATCGGAGTTCGCGAGCTAAACGAACAGTCTAAGTTCGACCTGAACTCTGAACCCGAACAGCTCATCCCTACTCACCACATGTCCTCACTAACGCCGCTCCTCATTACTAGGGATTAGGGATGAGCCGAACACCCCCGTGTTTAGTTCGCATTCGAAATCGAACAATTTCAAAAGTTCGAGTTTGAAAGCGAACACGAACCAAACTCAATGCAAGTCAATGGGAGTCAAAAGTTCGGTTTTTAGAGTGCCCTCCAAGAGGGCATATATGCAAGATATTGCCATAAAAGGTGTATGGGGGTCCTGGTAGTGCCCTGGGGACAGGAAACAAGGACAAAAAGTTTAAAAAAATAAGTTTTTAAAGGAACAGTGAGTTTTCCATAAAATAAGGGTTAAAAATAAAAATTCCTTCAAATATCGTGCCTAGGAGGTCCCCATAACCTGCCTGTGAAGTGGCGGATTTGTAGGATGTATAGAAACATTGCCATCAGAGACCCACAGACAACACCTAGCCACCCTTAAGGGGTTAAAATGCACAGGCACTGGCTACTATCCAGTTAGATGAGGGAATGTATTATATGTATAAAGCAAGATATATATGACAATGGATAGTCAGAGACTCTAGGGACTCAGCTTGTACGCTTTATGATAGACATTTCTAACACAATAATAATTGTATGCTCACATAGGCTCTTCGGGAGAGGTACATAGGGTTCCCACATGTCCGTTTTTGACCCAGACTGTCCGGGTTTGGAGTCATGTGTCCGGGGTTGACTCCCTCTGCCACCCGAACACATGAATCCAAGGTTATACTTACATTTCCTGCGTTCCCCCTGCGCCACGGTCTTTTCCTCCTTCCATTTTTTCCAGGCTGAAGAGGTATTGCTGGTCTGCGTCACATGTCGTCCTCTGAGCCGCTGTCATGGTCGCACAGGCGCAACAGGCTCACTCTCACCTGACGTCGTTTCACGTGGTTGCTCGTGCGCCTGCGGGCTGCTCCCTTCCTAGGCCTCCCAGCCGGGCAGTGTGCAGAACGAGCAGCTAAGGAGAGGACGTGCTCTGTGATGTCTTCATCCGGATTCCAGACCTGGAACGTGGATGCGGTCGATCTTGCCAGACCAGCCAGCAGCTCTCCACTACATCCACTCTGACGCCGCCGCTCGCCGGTCAACTCAAGGGAGGCTCGCAGACAGTGAGTGTGCCAGCCTTTGTTTCCAGTCTGCTGCAGCATAATAAATACCAGTGTGTGCCATAAAGTGTGCCAGCCTTTCCAGTCTGCCATGTATAATACCAGTGTGTGCCATAACAGTGTGCCAGCCTTTCCAGTCTGCCATGTATAATACCAGTGTGTGCCATAAGTGTGCCAGCCTTTTCAGTCTGCCATAACAGTGTGCCAGCCTTTCCAGGCTGCCATGCAGCATATCAGTTTGGGCCATAACAGTGTGCCAGCCTTTCCAGGTTGCCATGTATAATACCAGTGTGTGCTATACCAGTTTGCCAGCCATACCAGTCTGCCATAAGTGTGCCAGCCTTTCCAGTCTGCCATGCAGCATAATATCAGTGTGCCATAACAGTGTGCCAGCCTTTCCAGTCTGCCATGTATAATACCAGTGTGTGCCATAAGTGTGCCAGCCTTTTCAGTCTGCCATAACAGTGTGCCAGCCTTTCCAGTCTGCCATGCAGCATACCAGTTTGTGCCATAACAGTGTGCCAGCCTTTCCAGTCTGCCATGCAGCATAATACCAGTGTGTGCCATAACAGTGTGCCAGCCTTTCCAGTCTGCCATGTATAATACCAGTGTGTGCCATAAGTGTGCCAGCCTTTTCAGTCTGCCATAACAGTGTGCCAGCCTTTCCAGTCTGCCATGCAGCATACCAGTTTGTGCCATAACAGTGTGCCAGCCTTTCCAGATTGCCATGTATAATACCAGTGTGTGCTATACCAGTTTGCCAGCCATACCAGTCTGCCATAAGTGTGCCAGCCTTTCCAGTCTGCCATGCAGCATAATACCAGTGTGTGCCATAACAGTGTGCTAGCCTTTCCAGTCTGCCATGTATAATACCAGTGTGTGCCATACCAGTTTGCCAGCCATACTAGTCTGCCATAACAGTTTGCCAGCCTTTCCAGTCTTGCATGCAGCATAAAATACCAGTGTGTGCCATAACAGTGTGCCAGCCTTTCCAGTCTGCCATGTATAATACCAGTGTGTGCCATAAATGTGCCAGCCTTTTCAGTCTGCCATAACAGTGTGCCAGCCTTTCCAGTCTGCCATGCAGCATACCAGTTTGTGCCATAACAGTGTGCCAGCCTTTTCAGTCTGCCATGCAGCATAATACCAGTGTGTGCCATAACAGTGTGCCAGCCTATCCAGTCTGCCATGTATAATACCAGTGTGTGCCATACCAGTTTGCCAGCCATACTAGTCTGCCATAACAGTTTGCCAGCATTTCCAGTCTTGCATGCAGCATAATACCAGTGTGTGCCATAACAGTGTGCCAGCCTTTCCAGTCTGCCATGTATAATACCAGTGTGTGCCATAACAGTGTGCCAGCCTTTTCAATCTGTCATGCAGCATAATACCAGTGTGTGCCATAACAGTGTGCCAGCCTTTCCAGTCTGCCATGTATAATACCAGTGTGTGCCATAACAGCTGTGCCAGCCTTTCCAGGTTACCATGTATAATACCAGTGTGTGCTATACCAGTTTGCAGCCATACCAGTCTGCCATAGTGTGCAGCCTTTCCAGTCTGCCATGCGCATAATACCAGTATGAATGCCCGCATCACACGTGTGTGTCATAACAGTGTGCCAGCCTTTCCAGTCTGCCATGTATGAATACCAGTGTGCCATAAGTGTGCCAGCCTTTTCAGTCTGCCATAACAGTGTGCCAGCCTTTCCAGTCTGCCATGCAGCATACCAGATTGTGCCATACAGCAGTGTGCCAGCCTTTTCAGTCTGCCATGCAGCAAATAACCAGTGTGTGCCATAACAGTGTGCCAACCTTTCCAGTCTGCCATGTATAATACCAGTGTTGCCATACCAGTTTGCCAGCCATACTAGTCTCTGCCATAACAGTTTGCCAGCCTTTCCAGTCTTGCATGCAGCATAATACCAGTGTGTGCCATAACAGTGTGCCAGCCTTTCCAGTCTGCCATGTATAATACCAGTGTGTGCCATAAGTGTGCCAGCCTTTTCAGTCTGCCATAACAGTGTGCCAGCCTTTCCAGTCTGCCATGCAGCATACCAGTTGTGCCATAACAGTGTGCCAGCCTTTCCAGGTTGCCATGTAAAATACCAGTGTGTGCATACCAGTTTGCCAGCCCATCCAGTCTGCCATAAGTGTGCCAGCCTTTCCAGTCTGCCATGCAGCATAATACCAGTGTGTGCCATAACAGTGTGCCAGCCTTTACAGTCTGCCATGTATAATACCAGAGTGTGCCATAAGTGTGCCAGCCTTTTCAGTCTGCCATAACAGTGTGCCAGCCTTTCCAGTCTGCCATGCAGCATACCAGTGTGTGCCATAACAGTGTGCCAGCCTTTCCAGTCTGCCATGTATAATACCAGTGTGTGCCATACCAGTTTGCCAGCCATACTAGTCTGCCATAACAGTTTGCCAGCCTTTCCAGTCTTGCATGCAGCATAATACCAGTGTGTGCCATAACAGTGTGCCAGCCTTTCTAGTCTGCCATGTATAATACCAGTGTGTGCCATAAGTATGCCAGCCTTTTCAGTCTGCCATAACAGTGTGCCAGCCTTTCCAGTCTGCCATGCAGCATACCAGTTTGTGCCATAACAGTGTGCCAGTCTTTTCAGTCTGCCATGCGCATAATAATACCAGTGTGTGTGCCATAACAGAGTGTGCCAGCCTTTCCAGGTTGCCATGTATAATACCAGTGTGTGCTATACCAGTTTGCCAGCCATACCAGTCTGCCATAAGTGTGCCAGCCTTTCCAGTCTGCCATGCAGCATAATACCAGTGTGTGCCATAACAGTGTGCCAGCCTTTTCAGTCTGCCATGTATAATACCAGTGTGTGCCATAAGTGTGCCAGCCTTTCCGTCTGCCATAACAGTGTGTCAGCCTTTCCAGTCTGCCATGCAGCATACCAGTTTGTGCCATAACAGTGTGCCAGCCTTTTCAGTCTGCCATGCAGCATAATACCAGTGTGTGCCATAACAGTGTGCCAGCCTTTCCAGTCTGCCATGTATAATACCAGTGTGTGCCATACAGTTTGCCAGCCATACTAGTCTGCCATAACAGTGCCAGCCTTTCCAGTCTTGCATGCAGCATAATACCAGTGTGTGCCATAACAGTGTGCCAGCATTTCCAGTCTGCCATGTATAATACCAGTGTGTGCCATAACAGTGTGCCAGCCTTTCCAGGTTGCCATGTATAACCAGTGTGTGCTATACCAGTTGCCAGCCATACCAGTCTGCCATAAGTGTGCCAGCCTTTCCAGTCTGCCATGCAGCATAATACCTGTGTGTGCCATAACAGTGTGCCAGCCTTTCCAGTCTGCCATGTATAATACCAGTGTGTGCCATACCAGTTTGCCAACCATACTAGTCTGCCATACTAGTCTGCCATAACAGTGTGCCAGCCTTTCCAGTCTGCCATGCAGCATACCAGTTTGTGCCATAACAGTGTGCCAGCCTTTTCAGTCTGCCATGCAGCATAATACCAGTGTGTGCCATAACAGTGTGCCAGCCTTTCCAGTCTGCCATGTATAATACCAGTGTGTGCCATACCAGTTTGCCAGCCATACTAGTCTGCCATAACAGTTTGCCAGCCTTTCCAGTCTTGCATGCAGCATAATACCAGTGTGTGCCATAACAGTGTGCCAGCATTTCCAGTCTGCCATGTATAATACCAGTGTGTGCCATAACAGTGTGCCAGCCTTTCCAGGTTGCCATGTATAATACCAGTGTGTGCTATACCAGTTTGCCAGCCATACCAGTCTGCCATAAGTGTGCCAGCCTTTCCAGTCTGCCATGCAGCATAATACCTGTGTGTGCCATAACAGTGTGCCAGCCTTTCCAGTCTGCCATGTATAATACCAGTGTGTGCCATACCAGTTTGCCAACCATACTAGTCTGCCATACTAGTCTGCCATAACAGTGTGCCAGCCTTTCCAGTCTGCCATGCAGCATACCAGTTTGTGCCATAACAGTGTGCCAGCGTTTTCAGTCTGCCATGCAGCATAATACCAGTGTGTGCCATAACAGTGTGCCCGTCTTTTCAGTCTGCCATGCAGCATAATACCAGTGTGTGCCATAACAGTGTGCCAGCCTTTCCAGGTTGCCATGTATAATACCAGTGTGTGCTATACCAGTTTGCCAGCCATACCAGTCTGCCATAAGTGTGCCAGCCTTTCCAGTCTGCCATGCAGCATAATACCAGTGTGGGCCATAACAGTGTGCCAGCCTTTTCAGTCTGCCATGTATAATACCAGTGTGTGCCATAAGTGTGCCAGCCTTTCCGTTTGCCATAACAGTGTGTCAGCCTTTCCAGTCTGCCATGCAGCATACCAGTTTGTGCCATAACAGTGTGCCAGCCTTTTCAGTCTGCCATGCAGCATAATACCAGTGTGTGCCATAACAGTGTGCCAGCCTTTCCAGTCTGCCATGTATAATACCAGTGTGTGCCATACCAGTTTGCCAGCCATACTAGTCTTCCATAACAGTTTGCCAGCCTTTCCAGTCTTGCATGCAGCATAATACCAGTGTGTGCCATAACAGTGTGCCAGCCTTTCCAGTCTGCCATGTATAATACCAGTGTGTGCCATAACAGTGTGCCAGCCTTTCCAGGTTGCCATGTATAATACCAGTGTGTGCTATACCAGTTTGCCAGCCATACCAGTCTGCCATAAGTGTGCCAGCCTTTCCAGTCTGCCATGCAGCATAATACCAGTGTGTGCCATAACAGTGTGCCAGCCTTTCCAGTCTGCCATGTATAATACCAGTGTGTGCCATACCAGTTTGCCAGCCATACTAGTCTGCCATAACAGTTTGCCAGCCTTTCCAGTCTTGCATGCAGCATAATACCAGTGTGTGCCATAAAAGTGTGCCAGCCTTTCCAGTCTGCCATGTATAATACCAGTGTGTGCCATAAGTGTGCCAGCCTTTTCAGTCTGCCATAACAGTGTGCCAGCCTTTCCAGTCTGCCATGCAACATACCAGTTTGTGCCATAACAGTGTGCCAGCCTTTCCAGGTTGCCATGTATAATACCAGTGTGTGCTATACCAGTTTGCCAGCCATACTAGTCTGCCATAAGTGTGCCAGCCTTTCCAGTCTGCCATGCAGCATAATACCAGTGTGTGCCATAACAGTGTGCCAGCCTTTCCAGTCTGCCATGTATAATACCAGTGTGTGCCATACCAGTTTGCCAACCATACTAGTCTGCCATACTAGTCTGCCATAACAGTGTGCCAGCCTTTCCAGTCTGCCATGCAGCCTACATCATTAATGATTGGCTTTACAGAGCCCTGGTCCTTAAGGGGTTAAACAGCATATCAGAGAGGATCATATAGTAAAAATGAACACTTCTTAGAATTCAAAACAAGCACAGTATTTGTTCATACATGTACAGGAGCCCCCACCCAGTGAGGAGCCCCCACACAGTCTGCAAACAATGTATCAAATTCTAATTTCTAATTAGAAGCACATGTTATTTCCAAACACTAATTAAACACCTGTTGTTTACGCCGTTTGAGAGCACAGGTCATTTAGAGGTGAAAATCTTTGCACCTAGACAATGACATTAGATAGGTTTTTAATTCAATATCTAATAAACCGTTGCTTATAATATTCTGCAGTAAAGAGTCTCTTTATTTCTAGATTGTTTTGTATTTTTTAAGCATTTTTTATACTTTAAAAAAAAAAAAAGTGAACTCGAACCGAACACGCCAAAAAGTTCTTGCACCTGTCTTGCACCTAAACTTTGGTCAGGTGCAGGCTGTAGCCAATTGCAGGCTTCTGGAAAAGTGCATTGTGGTCCATTGTGGTGCATTGTGGGCGAACATGCGGCGAACACGCGGAATGTTCGGAGTTCGTCGAACAGCCGAACGGCCAAAGTTCGAATCGATCTCCGAACTGATCGAACCAAACAGCTCATCCCTACTAGGGATGAGCTGTTCGGTTCGATATATTCGGAGTTTGATTCGAACATCGCCCGTTCGGCTGTTCAACGAACTAAGAACATTTCCGCGTGTTCGCCACATGTTCACCCACAATGGACCACAATGCACTTTTCCACTTTCCTGAAGCTTGTAATTGGCTACAGCCTACACCTGACCACAGTTTAGGTGGCAGACAGGTGCAAGACTATGCCAATCACGGCTCAGAGTCCTGATTGGGCAAATTTTGCCCAATCATGGGCTCACAGAGCTAAGTCCCGCAGCACACTATATAAAGGCATCCCTCGCAGCCCCAGCACGTGTTTTTTGAGAGGAGATTGTTGTGTTAGTGTGTGTTCTCACTGCCACCAGCTATTGGGGGGGGGGTCTCACTTCTAGAAGATATCTGGGAATTGTTGTAATCTGTGTGTTCTCACTGCCACCAACTATTTTTGGGGTCTAATTTCTACAAGATATCTGGGAATTGTTCTAATCTTTGTGTTCTCACTGCCAGCAGCAATTGTGGGGGTCTCACTTCTAGAAGATATCTAGGTATTGATGTAATCTGTGTCTTGTTACTGCCACCCATCAGGGGTCTCACTGATTTATAGGAGGTTTCTGGGAATTGTAATCTGTGTCTTCTCACTTCCAGCTATCAGGGGGTCCCACATACTTTTAGCAGATTTCTGCAAATTGTAATCTGTGTCTTGTCACTGCCACCCATCAGGGGGTCTCAGATTTATAGGAGGTTTCTGGGAATTTTAATCTGTGTCTTGTCACTGGCTGCCAGTTATAAGGGTGTCTCACTAAGTTATACCAGAGTTCTGGAAATCTTTAATCTAGATAACTCTGTTGAATCAGAGTTCTGCATATCTCCAATTTTTTATAACAGAGTTGAATCAGAGTTCTGTATATCTTTAATCTATATATTGCGGACGTTGCAGCGTGCGGTCGCATGTAAGGAGAGCTCCTGTGACCGGCGCTGAAAATTTCAATTCCTGCAGCTAATATCAGCAACTCCGTGGCAGAAACATTACCCAAAGGTGGGTGACACCTCCCTTTCCCCAGATGGTGCCCCCGAAAGTGCAACGAGCACTGGAACCGGCGAAATCGGCAAAGAAAGACCGCACTCGTGAGGCCCAAGATGGCGGATCTCCCTCATCCGTTTCCTCTCTCATCATGGAAGCAGCTGCCGTGGGCCCACCCTACCTGTCTGATACCTCACCACCATCAGAGAGTAGACTCCATGCCATGCTACAAGAACTCCAATCTACCATACAAGCGGATCTTAAAGGGGCGCTGCAGGAGCTGAGGCGCGATGTACAATACCTGGGTGAGACAACTGACTCTCTGGCGTCTAAGACAGACGACTTGTGTTTAGCCCATAATGACTTGGTGGATCGCCACATAGCTTTGCAAACGGAACATGACACCATGGCGACAAAACTAGCCGATATAGAAGACCGCTCACGGCGTAACAATATAAGAATCCGTGGAGTTCCGGAGGCGGTAGCCCCTGCAGACCTTCAGCCTTATATTATGGAACTTTTCCAGATCTTGATACCAACATACTCACCGCGAGATTCCCTGATGGACCGGGCACACAGACTGCCGCGTGCCAAGAACCTGCCACCCTCAGCTTCTAGAGATGTTCTGGTCCGGGTGCACTTTTTCCACGTTAAAGAAGCGTTAATGAGAGCGTCGAGGAGATCTATGCTGCCCTCTCCGTACGCCGACGTCTCCTTTTTTGCAGACCTGTCAACAGCTACCATGTCAAAAAGAAGGGAATTTTCATCCTTCACCAAAATCCTGCGCGACCACAACATGGCGTATCGATGGGGATTTCCAACGAAGATCTTGTTATGGCGGGAGGGAGTTTTGCAAATTATCCCTGATCTCCTCACTGGCATGCGTTTGCTGACGGAGTGGAAAGTTGTGTCTGAATTTACTCCCCCTCGTGAGGAATCTTCTTCGCCACTGAAAGTTGCTCCGGAGTGGCACCGTTTTCGACCGAAATGTGGTGTTATGGACCTGTGTTATTTCGATTCCAGGTGTTTTTTTCCTGCCCCGCCATGTTGGTTTCGGTCTGCCGGGCTGTGGAATAGGAATGAGCCGAACACCCCCCGAGTTCAGTTCAGACCCGAACCCGAACTTTCCAAATGTTCGAATCCGAACCCGAACTCGAACTCAATACAAGTCAATGGGGCTGAAAATTCGTTTTTTAGAGCATATATGCTAGATATTTGCCATAAAAGGTGTATGGGGGTCCGGGTAGTGCCCTGGACTAAACAAGGACAAAAAAGTAAAAAAAATAAAGTTTTTAAAGGGACAGTGAGTTTTCCACGAAATAAGGGTTAAAAATAAAAATGAAAAATTCCTTCAAATATCGTGCCTAGGAGGTCCCCATAACCTGCCCGTGAAGTGGTGGATTTGTAGGATGTATAGAAAAACTTAAAAACAAAAAAAATTACATTTCAAATGACGGTAAATTCTTTTCCTTTAATCTATCCATAAACAACTGCTTGGGGCGGCAGTCTGTATGAAAAGAGGAGACATTTTCAGACACGCAGAAAAAGTTTAGTGATTTTTTTGGCTAAATTATGGTGAAATTTATGCAGGCTTTGGATGAAAGTAACAATAGTTGCTTTAAGGCTGGGGTCAGACTAGCATACTTTTAACGTGCGTTTAGGCACACTTAATCACGGCCACAGTAGCAGCAAATGACACGCAATGACGGCCAATATACGAAGTCCGGCCGCACGAAAGTCCGGCCGCGCAACACAAGTGGAAAATGAACGCATTTCATTCTGACGTACAGAGTGCACTGCATCCGCATAGCGGCGTGTGTGCAGGAGACATCAGACGACGCTCATGTCCGGCCAACATAACGTCCAGACACCCAAAGTTTCCTGGTTTGGATCCGTAAAAAATCACGCACAAAAATGCGCATCGTATGACCGTTTAAGCGCTTTCTGTGAAAAAACACCTCAATGCGTTCGGACACACTTTTTGACGTTCGCTGTGAAAAATGCGCTCATTTGACCCTAGCCTAAAATTGGGCCTTTAGCGTCGGCAACAGTGCCGTCACACAGTCTCACCCCTCTGAGGATATGAATCTGATACAGGAGTCAGTGGCAGTCCAGCCAAATATTGTGCCTTTGGTGCCAGGCCAGCAAGTTCCATCATACAGTAACCCCTCTGTGGTATTGTGGAAGAGTGCAGGGGTGGACCATGCGGTCAGGGCCGGTGCTAGACTAATTTGCGCCCTAGGCAAGACCAGCTACTTGCACCCCCCAAAAAAAAACGACACAACATGAAACTGCTAAATTTCTTTTTACTTAAGAATAAAGTTTGAAAAGCACCAATAGTAAAGGTAAAATAAATATAAATAAACTGTATTAAACCATTTTAAATTAACTCTATTAAACAAATTAAAATGAACTGTATTGAACAAATATAATTTAACAAAAAAAAATAAATAAGAGTTGTCACGTAAGTTTCAATTTTAGACACATCAAAATTTCACTTTGCGTGCCTTATCCTTTGCAAATTTTCATCATGCGTATATATATATATATATTGCCCAGGCCAGCTCACATCATGTGTATATATATTGCCTAGGCCAATCCCCTGGTGGAGATAGGGGGTTCATTTGAGCCCCGATATCTCCAGGCATCTAGTGGGTAATGGAGGGTGTCATTCAAAAGCTCTGAGCATGGCCTTTCGAATGATACCCAACATGACCAGGTATAAAGTAAAACAAATAAAAAAGAAAATAAAAACATGTATTTTTTTTGTGTTATTTTTATTAATGCAGCAATATTGTTCACATTGCAATTATAATGTGAATGATGATGCACTAATGATTTTTTTCTATGGGGTGCATTTGCTATAAATCACGTAATTCCCCCCTCAAAATGTAACAAGTCTTCATTTCTAATTTTTGTGCAAGCGCACCCCATAGAAAACATAACCGCAAACGCTCATGTGCTAAAATGTGAAAAAAAAAAACACTTTACGCACCGCAGATGATTAAAAATGCAATTTTTATTGCATTTTTTTCATAATATACAGCCAGGACAGGACGTATACATATTAAAATGATATATTATGAATCTGCGGAGTCTGCCGGAAAGAACGATAACGAACATGTCGGTCATTTAACAAAATATGGCTTCAAAATCGCGTTTAAACATGATGAGCGAAAGCAGTAAAAATGAGCTGAGCACACAGCGGTGAAATTCAGCATATTAGAAGTTTTAGGAGGGAAATTAACACTTCTCAAATCTCAATCAGAAGCAGATACCACCCCACCCCCTCAGTATAGTCTACAATGTATCAAATTGATTAGACCAGCCTAAAACACCTGTTGTTATGACGTTTGAAAACCAGTGGTCATTTAGAGTTGAGAATCTTTGCACGTACACATTAGTTTTTAATTCAATATCTAATAAACCATTGCTTATAATATTCTGCAGTAAAGAGTCTCTTTATTTTTTGATTTTATAGTATTTTTTTAAGCATTTTCTATACTTTTTTCAAAATTTCCTTTTTTTTTTTAACTCGAACCGAACACACCCAAAAAGTTTGAAGTTCGTGAACTTTCGAACAACCAAAGTTGGGCCGAACTCCGAACCGTCCGAACCGGACAGCTCATCCCTACGGTGGAACCCCTTCACGGTGTTACCGGTGATAGACCCTTCTCTTTCCATACCCTTCGTGGCACTTTCTGGGGACCTGTTACTTCGACTCGCCCCGAGGCCTTCCAATGGCCTGTATAATGGCTCTGTCACCTCCTCGGGTAGAGTTGGGACTGCTGTTTTTTCCCCTATTGGAGCTTTTTCCTCGAGCTTTTTGTTTTCTCTACTTATACTAATCTACTGTGTTGATTGACTCCACCTAGCTGCATTCATGGAATGCAGTTTTTTTTTTTTTTGATTTTTTTTTTTTTTCTGGTTCGACCTATGTCTGTATTGCTTGTTTGTCTGGTATGCACTATGGTATATAGCACTAGGCATTTTTTTAGGCATGAGACTCCCTTCATCCCCCTGCTGAGGCTCTCTGATATGGCCATTGTGGAAACTCGAGCGCTGTGTATAACTAACAATGAGTAAACCTCATTTCTAGATTTATTCTTTAAATGCTCGTGGCTTGAACACCCTGTATAAACGCCATGCTTTATTCCGCGACCTGCACAAGTCTAAACCAGCTATTGTATGCTTGCAAGAGACTAATTTTTGTAAAAGGCACCAGCCGTTTTGAAATCGCGCATGTATATTGACGCATATAATTCTACTGCTCAGACGAGGTCCAACGGGGTCTTGATCTTGTTCCACAAAGACTGGACCTTTGTCTGTTCGGCTCAGTATATTGATCCGTTGGGCCGCCTTGTTCTTCTTGTGGGCACGTTGAATGAATTACCAATCACTATAGCCAACCTATACCTTCCTAATGATAACCCGGTTTCTTATCCTCGAAAGGCTTATGGTAGAGTGAAAAAGATGGCCTGTGGTACGCTATTTCTGTGTTGGGATTTTAATTGTACTCCTGACCCCGAAGTGGACACTCAGACGAGCCAACCCCGTTCCCCCCATCCTCCAGTAAACAATTGCGGGAATTTATGCATTCGTTCGAATTATTCGATGCTTGTGTCACGGTGGCAGTACCACCAGGCACGCACCACCCTATCCTTGCCCTCCGATCCTTGGAAGTGGTCGGTCTGTATATATATCCCTAAGAATATAACTCACAGCAAGGTGAGGACCAGGTTCCTGAGAGAAGCCCCTATGGGCAGAGATGCACTGTAAACGGTAAGGACAGATGAAAGCAACACAGGGTTAACAAAAGACCTCTGTACGGCAATACCAAAGATTCCCTGCACTGAAAGGCTGGTCTTTAGGATAGCCGGATCTAATCTAAAGGAAAGTATTACCTTGAAGCCGTACAGAGTCTTTTGTTGTATACAGATCACAGAGTTTCCTGGAAACGGTACAGACAAGGAATATACTATATAGAGTAGTCATATAGAGGAAAGCCAAAGGTCATAACCAGAGAGAGTACGTCATACAGAATATAGGAATAGGAACCAGAAGGGAAGTCAGCCAAGCCAAAAATCGGTAACCGGGGAATCAGAATGTAACATAAACAGCAAACCAAAATACAGAAAATGACAGAACTAAATACACAGAAGGAACTGACATAAACTGGAACAGAAATAACAGAGGCAAAAACTGAACAAGGATGAACAAACGGAGGATATCAGGAACACAGCAAGGAGCTCTCAGGATACAGGATGCAAGGAGACCAGGCAAAGTAAAAATGACCCAGTAATGTACTATAGGTACATTGCTCTAATATAGGCAGGGGAATCAAGGCAAGGGTCAACAGGTGAGCAGCACACAGAACACCAATTAACCCCTGGGAGGCCACCCAGGAATTGGCAGCAACAGAAACACAATGGAAAAAACACAATATACAAATCCAGAGGGCAGGAAGACAGGGTTGGAACGTGGGAACGTGACAGCTTGGAGGTTATGCCACCCTAATGTTCGAGATTACACGTACTTTTCTCATGTGCATTCCTCATACAGTAGAATTGACTTGTGTTTAATACATAGTTCTGCTTTATCTCGCCTAATGGAGGCGACCATCGGCATAATTATGTGGTCTGACCATGCCCCACTCACGCTTACTTTTGAGGCTGCTTTTTCGCCAAGGGGTATGGGGAATTGGAGACTCAATGACTCGCTTATTGTAGATAAAGATGACGTGACAACTACGCTACAACTCTTACAGGAGTTTTTACTGCGAACATAACTGATGATGTTGCGACGTCGTCAGTATGGTTGGCCCACAAAGCTGTACTGCGAGGCCATTTCATCCAGAAAGGAGCGCAGCGTAAAAGACGTTTTACAGATCAGACGACTGCCCTTATACGACGTATTACTGTATTAGAAACCCAGAACAAAACCTCCCCTGCCCCTCCTGTTACCGCACAGTTGACTTCTTTCCGCCGCGAACTGGAACATCTCATGCTCTAAACCACTGCACGATCAATTAGACGGCTTAACTATGCTCACTACACCCAAGGTAATAAATCGGGGAGATTGTTGGCGTCTAAATTGAAAGCAAAATGTATGCAAACCAACATACCGTACCTCCTGGATGCTAACAACGCAAAAATTTATAATCCAACCCTCATTACCGATGAATTCGCACGCTACTATGCCTCCCTGTACAATTTAGGATCAGACCCCAACGTGCCGACCCCCGAACCGGAGGACATAAATTTATTTCTCCAGATGGCTAAACTCCCTTCCCTCTCTCCCTCTCAAGCTAAAAACCTGCTGCTGCATTTACGGAGGAGGAAGTACTCAAGGCTATTAATGCACTTCCAAAAAATAAAGCCCCCGGCCCTGACGGCTTCTCGAATATGTATTACCAGACATTTGCTCAATCTCTGGTCCCGACTCTTACCCCGTTTTTTAATGACATTAAGAACACTGGTATCATCCCTCCGGGAATGTTACAAGCAATGGTAGTGACCCTGCCTAAGCCTGGCAAACCCCCGACACATTGTGCCAACTTCCGTCCCATTTCTCTATTGAATGTAGATGCTAAACTGTACGCTAAATTACTAGCTAATAGATTAGCTCCTTTACTCCCATCCCTGATTGCGACAGAACAAACTGGCTTTGTCCCTGGCCGCCAAACGTGTGACAACACCCAATGTTTTTATGACATAAATCGACCTTGCACATAGGACTAATACCTCCGGACTCCTGCTGGCATGAGACGCTGAAAAGGCGTTTGATCGCCTGCACTGGGGGTATATGCGGAAGGTGTTAATAATGTTTGGTCTCCCAGCACAATTCGTCAATAGTATTATGGCCCTCTACTCTGCTCCAACGGTGAAAGTATTGGCTTCGGGATTTCTATCCTCTTCTTTCTAAATAACCAATGGTACCCGGCAAGGCTGCCCATTATCCCCGTTAATATTCATTCTGACTTTAGAACCCTTGGCGCTGCAGCTCAAGGCTTCCCCAGTAATTAAGAGCCTGTCGACCCCGAATGGGGAGAACAAACTGGCGCTGTTTGCTGATGATATACTGCTTTTTCTGACTACACCGGATAGTTCGCTCCCTCCTCTGTTTCACCTACTTGATAGATTTGGCGCGTTACCTTACTATAAAAATAATGTGAGTAAAACACAAGCTCTCCCCATAAATATTGCAGCTTCCTCCCTCAGCTCCCTGCGTAGTACGTACCCTTTCGATTGGCGCTCTAGCTCTTTAAAATACTTAGGTAAGTCGCGAGGCACCATCCTTAAGGACAATTTTATGCCACTATTGACCTCCATAGAGTCACAGCTCTCCTCTTGGTGTACAACTGATTCATCTTGGTTGGGTCGAATGGCGGCTATAAAGATGTGTATCCTACCCCAAGTTTTATATTACTTTAGAAATATCCCTGTTTTTATCCCGACGCATTTATTGCTCTGTCTGCAAAAATGACTCCACGCGCATATTTGGAAGGGGAAACCCCCTCGGGTGTCGACTTCCACGGTCACCGTGCCGCGACGTAATGGAGGGTTGGGTTTCCTGGATATACAGTCTTACTATAAAGCAGCCTTACTAGCCCAGTTGCTGTCCTCCATGCACCTGAAAGAACCACCCCTCTGGTTGCAGTTGGAGAATGCTATGTTTTTCCCCTACCGACTTCATGATCTAATGTGGGTTAAATTATTACCCAGGAATAGCACAATGGGACTGTTACCCGTATCTATGCTCTCCCTTATGTCCTGGCGCCATTGGGGTCGTCCTTTGTTACGGCCTTATGACTTACTCTGCCTTGCCCCCTTAAGAGTTTTGTGTCGCATTGTCCCTGACTTATGTTTAGACTCCTGGTTTTTGCGCGGCTTGACTCATGTGTGGCAGCTCCTTACACCCCGCTCCCTGAAATCCTTCCCTAACCTGGTACAGGAGTTTGCCATCCCACCGCGTGACTGTTTCACATTTCTTTGCGTGAATCATGTTTTAACCCAGAAGGGCATGACCTCTTTCACACCTACGAACCTTTCAGCTTTTCATAAACTAGGTCTGGGAAGGAAATGTCAAATGAAACCGCTATCTCTTTGTTACCAAAGCCTACTAATTCCAACCCCACCTAAAAAATTACCCTACATGGTTAACCACTTCCATGCGGAGGACGCGCTGAGTGCGTCCTCCACATGGCTCCCGCTGTGCGGAAGACGCGCTGTGCGGAGGAGGCGCCTGCAAGGGAGGGGGGAGGTCCTTCGGACCTCTCTCCCTCCCGATCGGCGGCGTTGCGGGGGTTAACCCAGGCACCATTTGGAAGGGCACAGCCTGCCCTTCCAAATGGTGCCTGGCATTAACCCCTGGGGAGCTGGATCGCGAATCGGCGCTGAAAAGCGCCAGTTCGTGATCCTTTCCCGGAGCTGGCCGACATCTTGGATGTCGGCCAAGCCTCAGGGAACTCCCCCTGAGGACTGGCGTCATCGTGCATAGCACGATGACGCCAGTCCTAGAGTTAACCCCTAACTGCCACCAACGGTGGAGATAGGGAGTTCATTGGTACTCCCTATCTCCCGATCCGTGGCAGCTAGGGGTTAAAGTTTGGTATGGTTGGATCGGCCAGAGCATGGCCGTTCCAACGATACCAAACATTACTGTGAAAAAAGTTTTTTAAAAAAAATAAAAATTAAAATTAAAAATAAAAATATATTTAAAAAAAATTATAAAAAAAAAAACATTTTTTTTCTTTTTTTTGGTTCGTTAATGCAGCAATATTGTTCCCATTTCTATTATAATGTGAACAATGATGCTGCACTAACGATTTTTGTATGCGGTGCGTTTGTTAAAAATCGTGTAATTTTCCCCAAAAAAAATGTAACGAGACCCCATCTCTAATTTTTTTAACAAGCGCACCCCATACAAAATATAACCGCAATTGCTCGCATGTTAAAATGTCAAAAAAAACACTTTACACGTTGTAAATTATTGAAAATACATATTTTATTTCATTTTTTGTTATAATATACAGACATGACATAATGTATACATATAATAATGACATATTATGAATCTACCGAGTCTGACGGAAAGAACGATATATAATATGTCTGGGTCATATACTAAAATAAGCCTTCAAAACACGTTTAAACATGATGAGCAAAACCGGTAAAAATGACCTCAGCACAGAGGTGTGAAAAGCCTCAGCAGCGAAAGGGTTAAATGGGAAAAAGATTTGAGTTTATCACTTTCCACGCATGATTGGTCTTATGCCACGGAAACAATATACAAATATTCTAGAAGCACCAATCTACGTGAGGCCCACCTCAAATTGTTGTCCAGATGGTACTTAACACCAAAATCGGTTGATCCATATCTCAGGGAATTCAGGTTTATGCTGGAGATGCCTTACTGGTCCTGGCTCTCTACTTCATATATTTTGGCTATGTCCCATACTGGGGGGATTAAGGAAAAGGTAAATAGACTGCTTTCCCATTGTACTTCATTCACACTCCCATTTTGCCCGAAAATGTACCTCTTACATCTTATACCCATTAACATTCAGACCCATCATAGGAGGTTCATCTCTATGGTACTTGGGACAGCCAAAATAGTTAAAGCAAGACATTGGCGTTCTTCCCAATGCCCTGCTATGAAAGAAGTTATGATTGCCCTGGAAGATGTCTTTAAGTACGAGGAAATGTTCCATACTGCGAATAACTCGATGAGTCAATTTTCTGACACATGGGAGGGATGGAGGGTGTTTGTCGAGTCTGGTAACTTGATATAAGATGCTTCAATTTGTATTACTGTAGTGCTGCCATGTTTTATGTTTGTTGTAGGAATCTATTAGTGTTATTGGAAAATGGAGTCCGCACGAGTGACTTTCCTTTTTAAGTCTACAATACTTAGTTTTGACTTGTTTACTGTCAAATGCTGCATTTTTTTCCTTGTGTTTTTGTAACTATTCATGTATGACATCCAATACAAAAAACTTTTATATGAAAAAAAATCTATATATCACCATGTCATAAAGACCAAAAAGGACAGGCAGACGCTCCCAGACACAGATAAGAGGGCATCTGGTCATCGTGGACGTGGTGCATCCTCTGCAGGGGGAGACGCTTGTCCTTTCTTACTCGTGCTGGCCGTCTTAAGCAGCAGCAACATACAGAGGATTTGGTGGATTGGCTAACCAGGCCATCCTCATCCTCCGCCAACCAGGCTTGTACTGCTTTACAGTCCACCCCAGCTGCCAATCATCGAATGCAGCCTCCATGTCCACAGCTACTCCTGCCGTAGCCTCACTATCACACACGGAGGAGTCAGCTGAATTGTTTGACTACAATGACAGTGACATGCTGCTTGAGGATGCGCAGCAACTCCAGTGCTCTGATTCAAATCTCTGAGATTGAAGAAGGGAGTATAATCAACCTAGAGGAAGGGGGTGCCAGTGACACACATAACTGGCACTCATGTTGCCCCAGCAGCTGCAGCATACTTCCAAGTTGGCTCCAGTGATGAGGAGATAGGTGATGACAATGATGATGAAGTCACTGACTCCACCTGGGTGCCTGATCGAACAGAGGAGGAGGAGGAGGAGGCACAACAAACATGAGGCACAACGTCCTCTATGACCAACCGTAGCCAGTCCAAGGCATCAGATGTCACAGCTGCTCAGGTGCAGAGCGCTGTTGTCTCAAAGCACATATCCAGGAACTCTGCTGTCTGGGAGATCTTTAAGAAATGTGCATTGTTATTTGTAATCAATGTCAGATGAGATTCAAGCGTAGGAAAGACATCCCACTCTTGGGTACCACGTGCTTGAGGCGACATGACCACCTGCCATGCATCCCGTTGGCAAAACACTTTGCATAGGTCCTCCTCCTCCTCATCTGTCTCTACCCCCATTATATGTCCTGTGCACTGGTACGCAGATGGTATTACAATCTATGCGCAGTTTTTAACACACAGCGTTTGCGCGCATAATTTTAGCAACTCCTAAAAGCTGGTGTTAATGGCAAATCTGAACGACCTGGCCGAACCCAAATACACCAGCCCAAAAAAAAATGCTACAAAGTATAGTTACACATTCTACTCATACCAAACCAATAAAATGGAGAAATTGTGTGTGCATTTATTATTGCTGCAGCATATATGCTCAGATTGACTTTGACAGGCGCAAAAACTTAAAGTGTGATAATTGTGGTTCTTAATTCTGATTGGCTGAATCGCGTATAAAAAAACAGTCCGCACACTGATTTCTGCATGCAACGTTACTACGCAGCATTTGTGCGCGTCCGTTTAACACACTTTATTCTGCGACGGATGAAAAAATGCGCGAGGATTGTAATTCCAGCGGTGATTTACGCGCGTTTATGTTTAATGCTTGGCGCACAAATACACGCCTTGCAGAAGCGTTTTAATGCAAAGATTGTAATAGGACCCTACATCGTCAGACATTTGATGGACAAACTTTTCTCTGCTGTTCGGTGTCTCTGAATAGATTAACCATTGCTTCTCTACGGGGGATTTCACTGCCATCGATCAAGCACCGTACGTGCAGGCAATTCACCAAAATTTGGTGAACTGCCTGCTCTCTGGATAGCCAAATGGGCCCGAATTGGCACCGTATGCTGAATTTCAGTGTCCGTACATTTCGGCGACATTTGGGATCTCTCTGAATAAACCCTTTAGTGTAGGGATTCGGGAAGTAGAATGATTTTTAATTTGAAATGGGGAGCAGTTACATGAGAAACATGAGGGGGAGGTGAAATGACATAATCAATAGAATATATTGTCTACATGAGGAGGGGGGTGAATTCCTTCAGGAGATACAGAAAAACCTGATCAGTTACACATCAGACAGGATTAGCAAATAAACCACATCAAATCAATCTAGGGTCAAACAGTTATAGAGATAGCAAGTAGTGATGGGCCGAACACCCCTGTGTTCGGATCGCAATCGAAAACGAACATTTGAAAAAGTTCGATTTCGAACGCGAACCCGATTCAAACTCAATGTAAGTCAAAGGGACTCGAACGTTCGAATTTTAGAGTGCCCTTCAAGAGGGCATATCTGCAAGATATTTGCCATAAAAGGTGTATGGGGGTCCGGGTATTGCCCTGGGGGAAAGGAAACAAGGGAAAAAAAAACTTTTTAAAAGGAACACTTTTCCATGAAATAAAGGTTAAGAATAAAAATGACAAATTCCTTAAAATATCGTGCCTAGGAGGTCCCCATAACCTGCCCGTGGAGTGGCGGATTTGTAGAATGTATATAAACATTTAAAAAGAAAAAAATGAAATTTCAAATGACGGTAAATGGTTTTTCTTTAATCTATTCATAAACAACTGCTTGGGGCGGCAGCCTGTATGAAAAGAGGAGACGTTTTAGGACATGCAGAACCAGTTTAGTGATTTTTTGGCTAAATTATGGTGAATCTTATGCAGGCTTTGGATGAAAGTAACAACAGGTGTATTAAAATTGGACCTTTGGTGCCAGCTAGTGCCGTCACACCGTAACCCCGCTGAGGTATTGTGGAAGAGCGCAGTGGTGGAGGTTTTGGGAATGCAGAAGAGATCACCAATCTATTCAGTTACATCAGCATCAGGGGAGTGATATCTGCTGATCCAGGACTGATTCATTTTTATAAATGTCAGCCGGTCTACAGAGTCGGTGGACAGATGCACTCTTTTGTCTGACAAAACCTCCAGTGGCACTGAACGTCCTTTCAGAAAGCAAGCTGGATGAAGGGCAACCTAGTAGCTGCATAGCATATTGACTAAGTTCTGGCAAGTGAGCCAATCTCAACACCCAGTAAACCAGTAGATCATCTGTTGTAAAGGTATCAAGGTCTGCCCTTGCCCCTAGGTAGTCCTGCACCATATGGTGAAGACGCTGGCAATGGGTCCCTACATATGACATCCCTGGGCATCGTGGACTAAAGAAATTGCAAAAGGCATCAGTCAAGTGGCCCCCTTCACCGCTCTTCCTCTGATAAACCTGTTAAGTTCTAATTTCCATTATAATTACCATAAACCTTTTTCAAGTTTCTTCTTATATATCAAAAATGAAGTAAGGCACTGCGCGACTCTGATCAGAGGAGACGACAGACCCAACCACACCGAGATATGGCAGATTAGCATCTGATCAGTCCGTGGTCTGTCAGATTGGTTTATTGTTTCAACATCCAATAGAAATGTTCATTATACATAAACACTTCCTGCAGGTTTTCACTCCCAACATAGGAATGTGATACAACAACCAATCAGAGCAGATAGATTTCTACATCATGTAACAAAGATTTTGCGGGCATTCTAAGTCAACACAGGATATCTATTTCGATCACCCCGCTGACTAGCCTCGAGAGGAAACGAAATTGAACAGACACCATGCTGGAAAAAGGAGGGGGGGATTTCACACTAATGCAAAAATTAAAAAACTACCTATCCTATTAAAATACCTTTCAATCGTCTCATTGATCACATATACAATTGTGATCACTAAAATGGATAAAACAAACTAGACAATTAAACTAATTATACCTGGGCCATAGTATCCTCGCCTAATACCTGTACGATATACGAAAAGGATTCCCCAAGGAGGCCCTTTATGAGCATAAAATATACTTATCTATCTAGATTCACTCTACCAGCGAACCACACTTGGAGTTTGGGCCAAAATACCTAATCTAGACATTGAATAACTATTTATTCCCGTTTCCCAAAATGTACTTCACCGAACAAGAAAAATATAATAACTTGAATGTAAAAGTTCATTTATCTAATAAATCAACATGAGTCAGATCTATATCTGTGTGTTTTCCTATGTTCAGCTTCACTCCACAAAAAGCATACACACCTGCATTCATACACACATTCAAGAAATACATTCTCATTTTCACAAATCCACTCCTTTCTCACACTTATCTAGGGGATTAAATAAAAAAATAAAAAAAAATATTCCCTAATCTAATACCGTAGTCCACAGTGCGAGATCAGGGTGTGGTCTTTTTTTTCAACATCCCAGCTTGAGACGCATAATCATTGAATGTCATCAGAGCTCCCACCATAGGGACTCCTGAACAAGCTGTCTCTTTGCGCTGGTTGCTTATTAACTGTGACCTTTGACCTTGACACAAAATGTCCATGATTCGTTCCATATACAGTCATTGTGACTGTCAGGTTTCTTGATGATGTGATACGGTTTTAGCAACAATAAAGAAAATAAAAAAGAAAAGAAAATATGGTATACCCCGCTAATCATATACATCCATTCATTCATTGTCACTCTCAAATGCACGAAAACAATAAAAATGTTAATTTACACAAGAAGAGACACAGATAATAAATTTTAAAATTTCCCCGCAAAGCCTATCGGCCTCACGCAACGAGAAAAAAATTATACTACTTCTGACTCATTGTTAGAGAAAAATATATATATATACGCAACTTTGGCTCAAAAAGGAAACAGCCGAAGTGCATATTCCACCATTTTTTAAATATCAAAAAAAAAATATTTAATTACTATCTATTCAGTCTTGTTCGGTGTTTTTTGAAAAACCTGGTGTTTATAAACACACCAATCCTCAAATGAAATAAAAATAAAAAAAAAAATAAAAACAGCATTAATTTTACCGAATCAGAACTTTCCATTTACCACTATTATGTCATGAAACGTATTTATGCAAATGCATTAAATTATATGTTCCTAAATACATTAATGAACTCTAATTTTAATTGGATGTGATCTTCAATAATCCTAAATGTGTCAGGGAATTTTGAACAATATTGATTGTACCAAACAACAAAAAATATAAAATAATAAAAGACACAAAATAATTATCACTTAGACGACATCAGCATATAAAAATACATTATCTTCTTTCTTTGTCTTCTGTCTTATTGGTTGAAAATAACAGTTTTGTAAAACTGACATGTCTTAAGTTTTATTTCCAAATCAATGATCTTCTTTAATCGCATGATTTATTGAGGAGTTGTCGATAAACTAGAATGTTTTTTGCCTGGTGTCTGATAATTCCTTATTATCCGGTTGATGTAACATTGCAATGTGAAATGATAATGTGTTTGAGTAATTTTCCTTCAATTCCAACAGCTTTATCAATATTGGTATCACATAATCTTCCATCTAGCTTGAGCAAAGTTGGCATGCATGGGTAATTTTCACCTAAAGTAAAAACTTGGGAAAAAAATGTATTATTAACCTGTCAAAAACTTTAAAATTCATATGGTTAAAATACTTTTAAAATGGAAAAAAAAATGCAACACATTTTTGGACACAAAGAAAAGGAGTGGTCATGAGTGAGACAACACGGAGGAGAGGAGGGGTCATGAGTGAGACAACACGGAGGAGAGGAGGGGTCATGAGTGAGACAACACGGAGGAGAGGAGGGGTCATGAGTGAGACAAAATGGAGGAGACTAGGAAAAGAATGTGAACTTCAATTCAAATAAAAAAACACAACAAAAATATCATGAACTGGAAAGAAAGTATAGAAGGCATATTTTAAAACTTGACGCGTTAATTAGCACAAAGTTCTCAGAGGAAACTCAGAGAAAAAGATTAATAAACATCAATAATCTTTTTTAAGAATACTGGTTAAAAACAAACATTCAAACGTGAGGTGTTTGTGCAGCTATTTTACAACCTGTTTTATTCCCTCCAAGAATATTCAATGGAGGCACAATTATACGCTATTGCACTTCACACCATAAGGCAAAAACCGACAGCAAAAAAAAAATATAACTAGACATATGGCTACCACTGCAGAAAAAGAAAACAATCAAACAATACTCAGATACCAAACTACAACCTTCCATCTCCCTTAGTCAACTAAAATAAAACAAAAAAAAACCCCACCTTCTCTCATTTGAAATCTGCCTAAATTCCTTTGTACAGCGCTACTAAACCTGTAGGCGCTTTCCTTTAAACTTTCACTCAAATCCTTCAGCTTTATATCACTTCATCCTCTTAGATTCCAAACAACTAAACATGAACCTACATATATATTCCATTATACAAGTTACAAACACTGTAAATGACCCAGTCAGCCATTTTGGCAAAACCTATAACCTATATTAAGGTGCGGTCAATCCCTTAGTGCTGGACTCAAACAAAGACCAGAGGAAAATAACCGACCACGTCTCTCTTGGGAAAATGTATAACTTTGAGCCCATCACCTTGATACACTACTTTTTTATATATATATATATATATATATCATACATCAATTTATAATCCATTTACAGTAAATCCAGCTCCCATAATTACTTTCTTTTGTTCCACTACTGTACGCACGCCGAAGCACTCAAACCGCGCCCAATTCCACAACAGTTACAGTTACAGTTTTATAAAGCACTAACAGCTGCAGAAATCAACTGCTACTACAGTCATTCAAGGCATAAGACACATGTCATTTGTATATACTGTTCAATTATCCCAAATAGATACTCACAGAACAACAAAAATAACTACATATTCCATTATCCAACTTGCACTGCTAAAAGACTCCTAGCATTCAAAGAAAAAAAGTCCTTATACAAACACATAATAACATTATACATTACAAATAAAGCGTTTTTTTTAATTAAATAAAAAAGAACAAAGAGAGAAAAAATAAATGTATGAGAAAGAGAAAAAAAGTTAGCAGGCACTTTTGAAAGTCACTGTAAAAGTAAAGCCCTATTGTCTCCATTTCCTGTTCTTTTTTTTTTTTTTTTTTACACGAGGCAAGGCAGTAATGACACAGAAACAAAGCAACCTGGTTTACGAAAAGTAGTCCCTATACATAAATTACATATAAAAAACATAATATCAAAACTACAAAATACAAAACATCAAAGATAAACACATACATTAATAGTTAGTAAAGACAAACATTTAAATAAACAGACGCAATCAATGGCCAGAAACAAAATAAAAAATAAAACAAAAACAAACATGCAATCTGAAAGAAAAAACAGTTAGCAAATCCTTTAGAATCAGCGCGCAAACACATGCAGCAAAAAATAAAGAAAAAATGGCAGCAGCGCGCAAGAAAATAAAAATAAAAAAATAAGAGGAAAAAAACTGTCTCTCAATGGGAGATTAAATCAGTTGATATACAAGAAGAAAATCTATTAAATCAGTTAAAATAAAATTCTCACAATTACAAGATATGGACGACCCAGAAACACCAGAATTGAAGTACAAGATAGACACAGAACGGAGACAATACAACTAGAAACATCTCGTTCCTTTTTTTATGAGTTCAATTTCCAGCATATACAAATACTCAGCACACCGGGTGAGTTCAAACACACGTGAGGTCCTCAAACGATTTTTCCTTTACTACAATACATAAAATGACAAAAACAAACCATGACAAAGAGACCAACCTTGCACCAAAAAAATAAAAAAATCAACAAGCTCTGAACCATAGCTTTAACGTCAGGGAAAATAAACAAAAACCAAGCCTGGAGGCAAGTTCGCAAAATCTGAACAAGCAAATGTAAGGATACATTCAAAAGTAAAGATACACTTAAATGTAAGGATACATCTGAATGGCAAATCCCACTTCAGACAACAACTGTTAAGTTCTAATTTCCATTATAATTACCATAAACCTTTTTCAAGTTTCTTCTTATATATCAAAAATGAAGTAAGGCGCTGCGCGACTCTGATCAGAGGAGACGACAGACCCAACCACACCGAGATATGGCAGATTAGCATCTGATCAGTCCGTGGTCTGTCAGATTGGTTTATTGTTTCAACATCCAATAGAAATGTTCGTTATACATAAACACTTCCTGCAGTTTTCACTCCCAACATAGGAATGTGATACAACAACCAATCAGAGCAGATACATTTCTACATCATGTAACAAAGATTTTGCGGGCATTCTAAGTCAACACAGGATATCTATTTCCATCACCCCGCTGACTAGCCTCGAGAGGAAACGAAATTGAACAGACACCATGCTGGAAAAAGGAGGGGGGATTTCACACTAATACAAAAATTAAAAAACTACCTATCCTATTAAAATACCTTTCAAAACCGCAGCCTCAGAAGCACCTGTGTCATCACTTGGTAACCTACCAGTGCCTGGAAAGGTGTTTCACAAGTGTCGCTTTAGTGCGTCCTCAAATTGTTTCATCCTGCCCTCCCTCTGTGAGGGCAGGATGAGCTCTGCAACCTTACCCTTGTATCGTGGATCAAGAAGGCTTGCCAACCAGTAATGATCCCTCTCCTTGATAGCACAAATCCTGGGGTCCTTTAGCAGGCTTTGCAGGATAAGGGAGCCCATACAGCGTAGGTTGGGAGGTGGCATTAGCTTCCGAGTCTTCCTGGTCAACGAGGATGACCCCATCGTGCACTACCTCCTCCCAGCCATGTACTAGTCCTTGGGTTTCTGGGGACACAAAACCCTCCCTTGAAGAATCCCAACCTTCAATGCCCCCACAACTTAAATATTCCTCCTCTGAGGACCCGCAGGAATACTGTCTGCGTAAAGACTGGGGCTTTGAGAGCTAGGGAAGTCCTCCTCTTCCTCCCACTGCTCTGCCTTTAGTGCCACATCTATAATTCCCTGCAGAGTGTGCTCCAGCAGGAACACTAAAGGAATTGTGTCACTAATGCAGCCCTTTGTGGCTCCTGTCCCCTAAACAAACCAGCTCAAGCACAGTATGACATCATTTTGCTTGAGCCATTGCGTAACCCCTGCCACGCATCAGTTTAACTGCCACTTCGCCAGAGACAGAGAAGGAGGAGGAGGAGAAAGAGGAAGAGGTGGTGGAGCAGACAGATCTCATATAAGCAGCTTTCTATAGGCGTGGTGGATGAACAAGCTCCAACACAGAGCTCCGTCCTGGATCCCTCCCAGCTGCAAGCAGAGTTACCCAGTGTGCTGTGAAGGAAATTTACCGGCCCTGTCCATGCTTGCTGGACCACGTGTCTAAAGTAATGTGCACCTTGCTGCTGACTGCCTTTCCCAATGACTCCATAACATTATCTTGCACATGCTGGTATAGTGTTGGAATGGCCTTCCGTGAAAAGAACTGGCGTTTTGGAACCTGCCACTGTGATATAGCACAATCGGCAAATTCACGAAAGGAGGCAGAGTCCACCAGCTGGAAAGGCAGTAGCTGTAATGTGAGTAATTTTGCCAAGCTGGCATTTAGACGCTGTGCTTGGGGATGGTTGAGACTATATTTTTCTTATGCTGCAGCAGCTGGGGCAATGAAATCTGACTGCGTAAATCTGCAGCTGATGGGATGCGGTCACATTCTGATGAAGGACCTGGTATATCCATTATTATAACATCATCCCTGTCAGTGGAGGTTGTAGACAAAGCATGACATATAGTGTGGGTAGTGTCTTCCCCCTCTACATCCTCTCGATCTTCCAATCTTCTTTTTATTGGGGATGCGGTATACTGGGCCGCCTGTTCTTTTATTCTTTTTACTGGGGGGACGACGAAATAGGCCAAGAAAAGAGAGGAAGAAGATAGTTCCAAAAGGAGTTTTTAACCTGAGCGGATTCCCATTAGAGGACAAGCATATTAGGGTCCTGAATAAAGGTTTAAAATTTGCACCTTCAGCTACCCTTAATAAGTTTGACACATATGTCGATATCCAGAAATTTAAAAGAAAATTATGTCTTAAGAAGTATTTTTTTAAAAAAAACATCACAAGAGAACCACAGGTTAATGATGGTTGGACACACACTGAATTAAAGAATAAATCCAAATTCTTTCCAAAACATATGATTTCTAAAGAAATTATCACGTTTGAAAATATGGTATTAAGAGAAATGGATAATATTAAAGCACCTGCTAGGGAGAATTTTAATAAAGAGGATAGAAAAGCTCTAAAAGAATTATCTGACCATCCTGAGATTGTAGTCAGACCAGCAGATAAAGGAGGAGGTATCGTATTACTGTCTAGGGAGAAGTACGATATAGAATCTAATCGCATATTAAATGATACCTCTACATATAGGAAATTATCGAAAAACCCAATGAAAGAAGTGATTGAGAAAATAGATGAATATGTGACAAAAGGAGAAGAACTGGACATTCTAAGGCTAGGGTCAGACGAACGCATTTTTATGTTGTCTGTGAAAAAGTGCGTTCGAACGAATGGACGTATTTTTTCACAGAATACGTGATAGTGGTCATACTACGCGCATTTTCGTCCGTGATTTTGCACGGACCATCAATTAAACACTTTTTGTGTCTGGACGTTATGTTGGCCGGACATTAGCAGCGTCTGACGTCTCCTAATCACGCAAACACGCCTCTAGCGGACGCAGCGCACTCTGTACGTCAGTACCTGCGTTTCACGTTCTCGAAAAAATGCGTTCATTTTCCACTTGCGTTGCGCAGCCGGACTTTTCTGCGACGTACTTCGTATATTGCCGTCATTGCCCGGCATCTGCTGCTAGTGCGGCCGTGATTAGTGCGCCAGAACGCGCGTTCGCACTGCCTCAGTCTGACCCTAGCCTTAATCGTGTGTTTGAACTCGCCCGGTGTGCTGAGTATTTGTATATGCTGGAAATTGAACTCATAAACAAAGGAACGAGATGTTTCTAGTTGTATTGTCTCCGTTCTGTGTCTATCTTGTACTTCAATTCTGGTGTTTCTGGGTCGTCCATATCTTGTAATTGTGAGAATTTTATTTTAACTGATTTAATAGATTTTCTTCTTGTATATCAACTGATTTAATCTCCCATTGAGAGACAGTTTTTTTCCTCTTATTTTTTTATTTTTATTTTCTTGCGCTCTGCTGCTCGATTGATTCCTGGTGATTTAATCCTTTTGGTATCCTGGAAAGACATCTTCAAGGTTCGGGACTTCTGCTCCTTGGATCGTTGATAGGGGAATCGGTGCCCCTGACGTAAAATCCACCGATCTGCATACTATTTGGTGCCTTTTTTTTAAATTGGCACCATAAAATGTGAGTATATCTCCTTTTCTGCAATTATTCCAACTGGGATATTACAGTCTGCACAAACTTCTTTTTTACTTTTTCCCATTTCTTCATCACTTGACCCTCGGAGGACGTGACACTGGGCTGGTTAGCCCCTACTGGAGCTGAAGTGATCAAGTGCCAGCGCCTGTGTCATGTGCCAACCCGTAGCCCTCCTAAACGGCGCCATAGACACCGTACCTGAGCTGGTAAGAACAATTGAACTATTAACCCCAACATATGTATTCATACATCTTAATACTAAGTCCGCTTTTGGCCTCTGGGAGTCCCCTTCTCTTGCTGCTTTTGGATCTTCAATCAACTTCTACTACACCTGTAATGAAACAAGCCTGAATTCCTTTATAAGGATTATACTCCCATCCATCCTTGCTTCATTATTGCAAGACTACTCTTCAGCCAAGGTGTGTACCAAGAAGCTCTCCCGGATCTCAAGGCTACAATCAGAACATCAGACCTTCCACCTTTGCCAGGCTTTATGTCCTACTAGGCCGGCATCTTATTTACTCAGGTCTGTACAATACCACTAAGTCTACCCTTCTAAAGAATCTACCTTATGCAAGGTCTACCCTTCTAAAGAATCTACCTTATGCAAAGTCTACCCTTCTAAAGAATCTACCTTATGCAAAGTTTACCCTTCTAAAGAATCTACCTTATGCCAAGTCTACCCTTCTAAAGAATCTACCTTATGCAAGGTCTACCCTTCTAAAGAATCTACCTTATGTAAAGTCTACCCTTCTAAAGAATCTACCTTATGCAAAGTTTACCCTTCTAAAGAATCTACCTTATGCCAAGTCTACCCTTCTAAAGAATCTACCTTATGCAAAGTCTACCCTTCTAAAGAATCCACCTTATGCCAAGTCTACCCTTCAACTTATGGAATCCACCTTATACCAAGTCTACCCTTCAACCAAGGACTCCTTCTGCTGTAATACTTATTACTAAGGACTTCCCTTCCACCCAAGGAATTCACCTATTGCCAAGAGACTCCTATCATACTAATTATTGTTTATCAATCTTGTGCCCTTCTCTGCCTCCAGCCTTTTGTGCCTTCTCTACCTCCAGCCTCCTGTGCCCTTCTCTACCTCCAGCCTCCTGTGCCCTTCTCTGCCTCCAGCCTCCTGTGCCCTTCTCTGCCTCCAGCCTCCTGTGCCCTTCTCTGCCTCCAGCCTCCTGTGCCCTTCTCTGCCTCCAGCCTCCTGTGCCCTTCTCTGCCTCCAGCCTCCTGTGCCCTTCTCTGCCTCCAGCCTCTTGTGCCTTTCTCTGCCTCCAGCCTCCTGTGCCATTCTCTGACCTATCATATATTCAGATTACCCGGTTTTCTTTATCTTGTTGTTTGTTCTAAATAAACCTTATTATTTTCCTTACCTGACTTTCCTCTTTTTGTGTTCACTGCACATTGGGCTCGACATCCCTCGCACACCGTGACAGCCTGACACCGGTTCTGTAATCTGGATTTTCTATTTTAGCGGACTTGGGGATTTGCCGTTGCTCCTGGTTTGTCCGGCTGCTGCACATTCTCTCTGGCCAGTATCCATCAATACATACATTTTTTACCTTTTTGGACTAAGGACTGTTTTTCAATTTTATTCTCTATTGCACTTTATATGGACTGATTAGTAACCCCTTCTTTTACACTGTGTTAGTAATTTAGACACCCTGTTTGCCTACACAAATTTTATGTTTTTTTCCATTTAATCTTCAATTCTGGATTTATCAATTTCTCATATTTAAAATTGTTCTTTATTTATTTATTTTTTATTGTAACAGCTGTTGCTGTTTTTTCTGACACCTTTTTGGTGCATTGCAATAATTTTTGTTGCCACTTCATGGTGTTTTCACACTGATTCACGTTTTTTTAGTGCTTTATTTTTAGCACCTTGATTGTTAATTGATAGCTCAATCTCACACCTTGTAGTAATTTACTGCCTCATTCCTAAATGTGTATTTATTTCACTGAAAGTGCTGATCTTCATGGAAAGTACACTTTATATGTTTTATTTTTTATATACACATGTAATTTTTGATTAATTCTATTTTATTCGCCTTTTTTTACATACAATTTTTTAACCGTCTTTTTACTCAGTCATTTTTTATTAGATTAGGCGTATATACAGTCTGTCTTTTTGTGTTTCCCTGCCTTGACAAAAGAGCCATCTAGTGGTACCACACAGACACTGCACTCCTTCCTATCCAGGTGGTCATATTACGCTTCAAGCATGTGGTACCCAAGCGGCTGATGTTTCTCCCACGCTTGATCCTCTTCAGACATAGCTTACAAATAGCAATGGTGCGGTCTGCTGCACATGTCGTGAGGAACTCCCAGACAGCAGAGTTCCTGGATGTGTGCTTTGAGACAACAGTGCTCTGCACCTGAGCAGCTCTGACGTCTGATGCCTTGGACTGGCTACGGTTGGTCATAGAGGACGTTGTGCCTCGTTTTTGTTGTGCCTCCTCCTCCTCACTTGACTCCTCTGTTCAATCAGGCACCCAGGTGGAGTCAGTGACCTCATCATCGTCATCACCCCCTATCTCCTTGTCACTGGAGCCAACTTGGCAGTATGCTGTAGCTGCTGGGGGAACATGTGTGCCAGTTCTTTGTGTATCACCGGCACCCCCTCCCTCTAGGCTGATTATACTCCCTTCCTCAACCTCAGAGTTTGAATCAGAGCACAGGAGTTGCTGCGCATCCTCAAGCAGCATGTCACTGTCATTGTAGTCAAACAATTCAGCTGACTCCTCCGTGTATGATGGTGAGGCTACAGCAGGAGTATCTGTGGACATGGAGACTGAATTAGATGTTTTGGCAGCTGAGGTGGACTGTAAGCCACTACAAGCCTGGCTGGCAGAGGACTCGGAGGATGAGCATGGCCTGGTTAGCCAATCCTGCAAATCCTCTGTATGTTGCTGCTGCTTAAGATGGCCATCACCAGTTAGAAAGGACAAGGGTGCCCCTGCAGAGGATGCACCACGTCCACGACGACCAGGGGCACAGCCTTCCGACACGGAGGCTGCTTGCCCTCTTATCTGTGTCTGGGAGCGTCTGCCTGTCCTTTTTGGTCTTTCTGACATGGTGAGTGATATATAGATTAAAAGATATACAGAATACAGAACTCTGATTCAACTCTGGTATAAAGATTGGAGATATGCAGAACTCTGATTCAACGGTGTTATCTAGGTTAAAAATATTCAGAACTCTGCTATAAGTCAGCGATTTCACTGATATTTTCCTGCAGGGCTGCCAATATCCTCTACTGTTTCTCCGATTCACTTCCTCTCCTGCAGGCTGCAACTCCCTAATAGCTGGCAAGACCCAGAGTCAACTCTGGATAGATAAAGATACAGATTAAAGATACAGATGAACTCTGATTCAACTGTGGTATTCTATGGTATCTAGAATTAGATTAAAGATATACAGATTTTCCAGAACTCTGCTATAACTCAGTGATACACCCTGTCCCTGATAGCTGGCAGTGCCAAGACACAGATTCAAATTCCTAGAACTCTGGAATAACTCAGTGATACACCCTGATATGCGACAATCTCCTCTCTGATTCACTCCTGCATCACACACGCTGGGGCTGCGGGAAAGCCTTATATAGTGTGCTGCGGGACTTAGCTCTGTGAGTCCATGATTGGGCAAAATGTGCCCAATCAGGACTGAGCCCTGATTGGCATAGTCTTGCACCTGACCTGTTGTCAGGTGCAAGGCTGTAGCCAATTACAAGCTTCAGACCAGTGGAACAGTGCATTGTGGTCCATTGTGGTGCATTGTGGGCGAACACGTGGAAATGTTCGCTGTTCGAACGGTGAAACGGCCAATGTTCAATGCGAACTCATGTTCGCATCGAACCGCCAGCCCATCCCTAATAGCAAGAACAAGGAGAGCCCTATTACAATCTTCATTTTAAAACCGGGGTGCTAAGGAAGGAAACCTGTGCCTGCAGTTTCTCCTTAGCTTCCCAAGTTTAGCGCGATATTACAAGGCAGGCGCTAATTCAGAAAACCTATAGATATAAACTGTATTTATAGTGGAGGCGCTATTACAATATTAGGTGTTTATTATGTAGAATTATAAATGCTGCCTTAACCCTTTCACTGCGGGTGACGTATGAGGAACGTCCTCATTGTCTCCCGCTATATGCGGGGGACGTTCTCCACACGTCACCCGCAATCAGGAGCCCAGGGAGAGATACTCACCTCTCTCTCTGGGAACCCGCGGCGTTCTGACTTCAGGGAAGTCAGACGCCAAATTTAAACCCCTCCCGACGTCAATGAAGTCATCGCGCCATGCGATGCCGGGAGATTGCCTGGAAAGGAGGGGGGATCCTTTCGGATCCCTCTCCCTCTCGATCGGGAGGGTGTACAAAAAAAAAAAGGCTTTGTATTCCTAACGCTAATTAACGCTTTGCGCTTCTCATGTTAAGCATAGGGCGCGCAAAGTACAGTAACCTCGCGCTGAAAGCGCAAGATTTAGACTCGCTAGCATTTTTTTAACCCATTATCGTTCTGATTGTATATGGTGCACCCGTGCTAGGGCATCCACAGATAACCTTAACTCTCACTCATTTGAGCATTAACGTTAGGGTGAACTATGTAATATGGCCCTAAGTCTACATTATATTGCTGTCACAAACCAACTCCTAAAATGCTAACAGTTTCAAGATAGCAATACATTTAATCTGTTAACCCTTAGGTGCCCACTTATGACCATTGTAGCTGAGAATTGGCTTTGCCACATTGGTCCACAGTGCCTAGGCAGGAGGCCACCATCCACACTTATAAACCTTGCACCAAGGCCAAATATAGTGTGGGAAAGGAGGGTGAGGGCACAAAGATGGAGGGAGCTTTGGTTACATTTCTCCAGCCTTATCGGTTGGATATCCAGAAACCAGTTAATGTTAAACATACACTATATTGTCAAAAATATTCGCTCACCTGGCTTGACTCGCATATGAACTTAAGTGACATCCTATTCCTAATCCATAAGGTTCAATATGACGTCGCTCCACACTTTGCAGCTATAACAGCTTCAACTTTTCTGGGAAGGCTGTCTACAAGGTTTAGGCTAAGGTCAGACGAAAGCAGTTTTAATGTGCGTTTAACCGCACGAAATCACGGCCGTGCTAGCAGCAAATGACGTCCAATGCCGGGCAGCATACGAAGAACGGCGCTGCGTCCGCATAGCGGCGTGTGTGCGTGATTAGGAGATGTCAGACGCTGCTAATGTCCGGCCAACATAACGTCCAGATGCAAAAAGGGTTTTATTGATGATCCGTACGAAATCACGGACGAAAATGCGCATCGTATGACCGCTATTGCATATTCCGTGAAAAAATACGTCCATTCGTTCGAACGCACTTTTTCACGGACAATGCGAAAAATGCATTCGTCTGACCCTAGCCTTAGGAGTGTGTTCATGGGAATTTTTGACCATTCTTCCAGAAGCGCATTTGTGAGGTCACGCACTGATGTTGGACGAGAAGGCCGGGTTCTCAGTCTCCACTCTTTGTCGTGTTGGAAGAGGAAGGGGCCAGCTCCAAACTGTTCCCACAAAATTGGGAGCATGGAATTGTCCAAAATGTCTTGGTATGCTGAAGCATTCAGAGTTCCTTTCACTGGAACTAAGGGACCAAGCCCAGCTCCTGAAAAACAACCCCACACCATAATCCCCCGTCCACAAAACTTTACACTTGGCACAATGCAGTCAGACAAGTACCGTTCTCCTGGTAACCGCCAAACCCAGACTCGTCCATCAGATTACCAGATGGAGAAGCGCGTTTCGTCACTCCAGAGAACGCATCTCCACTGCTCTAGAGTCCAGTGGCGGCGTTCTTTACACCACTGCACCGATGCTTTGCATTTCACTTGATGATGTATGGCTTGGATGCAGCTGCTCAGCCATGGAAACCCATTCCATGAAGCTCTCTTTGCACTGTTCTTGAGCTAATCTGAAGGCCACATGACGTTTGGAGGTCTGTAGCGATTGACTCTGCAGAAAGTTAGCGACCTCTTTGCACTATTTTATTTATTTTTATTTATAAAAAGGATTTTACCAGGAAGGATACATTGAGATTTCTCTCGTTTTCAAGTATGTCCTGGGCTCGAGAACATTGAGTGGTTACAGAAATACAAAATAGTAAAATGCAAGATATTAACACAAGACCAAATATACAGATTAACAGAAAAATAAATATGGAGGAAATAAAGTCATTATGTTACATGTTTACAGGTGCATTTCGTATTGAGGTATGTTAATAGGGAAGTCTTAAGGGACTTTAGACTGGGGAAAGATTTGACGGTGTCTGGGAGGTTATTCCATATTTGCGGTGCTCTGTAGGAAAATGAGGATCGAGCCATTTTCTTTTTGTATTGCGGTATTGCAAGTAAGGTGCTGGTCCTGGATCTGAGGTTATAGGATAAGGGAACTGCCGGGGGAAGCAGCATATTCAGGTAGGGTGGTAGCTTCCCAGAAAAGCTCTTAAACACCAGGTTGGAAAGGTGAAGGGTGCGTCTAGAGTCCAATGATGGCCAGTTTAGCTCTTTTAACATGTCACAATGGTGTGTCATGTAGTTAACTTGTAGCACAAAGCGACAGAATGAGTTATACAATGTAGTAAGTTTCTGGAGGTGTGTTTGCGGGGCGGATGCATACACTACATCTCCGTATTCAATGGCTGGCATAAGCATTTGTTGTACAATCTGCTTTCTTACCGCGGGGCTCAGGCAGGATTTGTTTCTGTACAGGGCACCTAGTTTGGGGTAGAGTTTAGATGAGAGTTTTTCGATGTGGGGGCCAAAAGATAGATTTGGGTCTAACCACATACCTAGGTATTTGAGAGAAGTGACTGTGGTCAGCGTGCCATTTGATTTTGTCCCAACACATAGATGGGGTGTTTGCAATTTGTGTAGTTTAGGTGTGGTTCCAAAGAGCATTGTAACAGTTTTGTCAGTATTTAGAAAAAGTTTGTTATTTGCAATCCACTTTTCTACCCCTGTGAATTGTTCTTGCAGCACTGCCTCCAGCTGTGGGAGTTTTGGTTTGCTGGTATAGATTACAGTGTCGTCTGCGTACATGTGTTCAGTAGAAGCTTTGCAGACATTGGCAGATCGTTTATGAATATTGTGAATAGCAGGGGGCCAAGTATCGAGCCTTGGGGTACACCGCACGTGACTGGGAGGGGGAGGGAAGTGCTGTCAGAAATGGACACAAATTGAGACCTATCAGACACATATGATTGGAACCAGGTTAACGTACTATCACCAATACCAGAGTTCTTAAGTTTTTGTAATAGGATGCCATGGTCTACTGTGTCAAAAGCCTTGGCAAAATCAAGGAAGATGGCTCCAGTTAGATTTCCTTGTTCCATGCCAGCTTGGATATCATTACAAGGGCAGTTGTAGTTGAATGGTTTGGACGAAAGCCTGATTGATCTGGGGTTAAATAGTTCTGATACTGATAATAATCACGTAATTGAGTGTAGACACATTTTTCCAGAATTTTTGACATTACAGGGAGCAGTGATATTGGGCGGTAGTTGGATACCAAAGTATTGTCTCAACTTTTATGGATAGGTACCACCCTTGCAGTCTTCCAGAGTTTGGGTATGTATCCAGTCGCCAGTGATTCATTAATCAGGGTTGCGACAGGTTTTGCAATTGCTGGTGCACTGATTTTCAGCAGCATTGCTGGGATTTGATCAGGTCCAGACTGGTATTTCATTTTTTGGTTACGGAGAAGTTTAGTGATGGCACTGACAGGCACTGGCCTAAAACTGAATTTCTCTGCGTTACGGGGTCTTTGCACTGTTGGAGGGTCCTGACCTGCGTGCGGCCTTTCTGATTGCGTGTCATTTCCTAGCTTAGCAATCAGGGTGGTGGCGCATCCAACAAAATAATTATTAAAAGCATTTGCTACATCTAGGGGGTGTTTTACAGTTTGGTTGTTTACTTTTAAAGCAGCTGGTTGGGAGTGGCTGGGGGGTGCTTGTATGTTACTTATGATTTTCCAAAAATTTCTGGGGTTTGATATGTTATTGTTTTAATTTTCATTGAAGTATTGGGCTTTAGCCATTTTTGTTTCTTTTGTGCATTCATTCCGGCATTTTCGGTATTCACAGTGATCGTTCATGGATCCAGTACTCTTGAACTTTGACCACAGGGAGTCTCTAAGCTGGTACATATGCGTGAGGTCAGCTGTAACCCAGGGGAGATGGGCCCCTTTTACTCGCACTTTGCGCAGTGGGGTATGGGTGTTCCAGACTTTCAGGAGCTCGGCTTGAAAGTATTCAATTGCACAGTCCAGGTCTGGGATTAGGTTTAGTCTGTACCATGGGAGCTGTTTGAGATCATTTAGGAAGGATTCAAGATTAAATTTCTTGAAAGACCTGGTGATTATTACCTTTGGTGGACATTTTATGGCCCTTATTTTGCGCACACAGTACACTAGGCAGTGATCACTGAAACTGTTAGCGAGAACACCTGCCTCCTGTATTCGATCAGGACATGAGGAGAGAATCCAGTCCAGCAAGGTGTGGTTAGGGCTTTTCATATTAATGCGAGTGGGGGAGGAGATTAATTGTGTTAGCTGCAAAGCCTTAAACAGTGAGCAGTGTTTATTGTTTTTAGGATTCAGCCAATCAACATTAAAGTCGCCGAGGACCAGCAGTTCGCTTTTTTGGTTTTGAGCGACTAATTTACTAAGAATTTGGGTTATGTCAGAAAGGGATTGCACTGGGGAACTTGGTGGGCAGTAGAATCCAGCAACAATAATTGTTTTACTGAATGGGATCTCAATAGTACCAGAAAGGAAATCAAATGTGGCCGGGGAGCTAGGATTCTGCAATGGGGTGAACTTTATGGAGTTGTCAACATAGATAACAATTCCCCCTCCTCTTTTAGCTCTGTCCTTTCTAGAGCATGAATACCCTTGTATTGCTATAGCAGAGTCTGGCACTTTAGGGGTTAACCATGATTCTGTCAGCACAATGACTTTAGGTTTGTAATAGTAGCACCAAGCTTTAAGCTCATCCAGTTTAGGGAGTAAACTGTGAATGTTGCAATGCACAAAGGAGAGGCTTTTTTAGTGGGGAGATTAAATATGGTGTCAGCTATTGGACCAGGGTTGGATTCAACATCATTTGCAAGTGCAAGCAGCAGAATAAAAAGGAATTTGGACAGGTTTTTCTTTTTGGAAAATAGTGATTGAAAGGTTTTAAAGCTCTGTTGTGTGGGGGTGGGAGGGCTGGATTTTAACACTCTCCACCAGCACTCAGCTGATAAGTTAAAGGAGCTGAGCAAGCTATGGTGTATTTGGGTTTCTTTTCCAGCTTGCTGTAATTTGTAGGGTGTATAGGGAGGGAGGGGAGATTTAGAGAGAAGGGAGATGGTGGAAAGAAGCAGCAAGAGGGGGAAGAGAGGGAAAAACATTTCTAGAGAAAGGTGGTGTGGGAGAAGGGGAGGGAAAAAAAGGAAAGGTAGAAGACAGGCAGGGATTTGATAAGGAAAGCAGAAGATAGAAGGGAGTGTGGTAGGTGAAATTCCAGAGTGGTGTAGGTTGGTAGCTGAAAATATCACATGACCAAATTAGTTGGGTATAAATGAAGTGAGAACTGTGGGGTGGGAGCTAGGATGACACTGTGAATGAGGCTTGCCCTGTAAGCTGTATGGAGTTGAGTATGCTGAAAAAACAGAAATCCAGGATTACATTGCATCTTTGGGGGATGTTGGGGCAATAAATTCTCTAATGCAGTGAATCATGACCGGGGGGGGCATCCGCTGACCCGGCTCCGTCAGTTTACGTGGCCAAGTTGCTGTCATTCCCTAACACTTCCACGTTCTTATAATACAGCTGACAGGTGACTGTGGAATATTTAGGAGCAAGGAAATTTCACGACTGGATTTGTTGCACAGGTGGCATCCTATCACAGTTCCACGCTGGAATTCACTGAGCTCCTGAGCCCTCCAGCAGCCCACGTAAAGCCCGCCGCAAATGTAAGAAAGGCAAACCTGGTGCTGCATTGTCCTGAGTGCAGGGCAGCACTTCCACAAAACTGCTTTCAGGATGTCCAATCTTGCTCACAGCACTGCAGACCTAACAGGTGCCTCTAATCGTTAGAGACTGTTTCCCTACTTAAGGGTGGAGCACCCAGAAGGCAATGCTTCAGCATTAATGTTCCTGAGCCAGCAAGCCAAGTACACTGAGACCCAGAAACTATCCTGTGCTTACCCTCTGCATCCAGTCTCCAGAGCTAGCCAGAGACTATCCTGTCAAACTCCTGTATCCTGTGACCTCCAGAGGTTTCATCCAAGACCCCTGCATCCTGGTTTCCGCTGTTCATCTGCCTCCTGAAATACCAGCAATCAAGAAACCATTCAGCCCTTTTCTTGTCCTGTCTCGTATCCCCAGTAAGTCTCCTACGTGTGTCTGCCCTCTGTGTCTCCTTGTATTGTGTTTTCTGCATCCCTGCGTGTCCCAACCAAGATTGCAGATTTCCTTTGGTTCCTCATTTAAGTTCTGCCCTTCATCCTGCATAACCTGGAATTATTTGATCCTGACAAATAAACCCCTGTTTTCCCTAATCTGGTTTCCGTGTGTCACTGCATCCTGGGTTCGGAACCTTGCCTGCCACGCTGGTACCTTTACAGACCCATTCTTTCACAAATGTTTGTAAAAAACAGTCTGCATGCCTAGGTGCTTGATTTTATACACCTGTGGCCATGGAAGTGATTGGAACACCTGATTCTGATTATTTGGATGGGTCAGCCAATACTTTTGGCAATATAGTGTAAGCTAAATAGGGCATTAAGAAGACCTTAAGATATGCAATGGCGCTGCCTCTAGTGGCCATTTTCCATAGTCGTATAACATACATTGATAAGCGAAGGAAGCTACGCAACCAAGATTTTATCCAATAAAAAGAAAATTGCTATATTGTTTAAAAAAAAAAAAGAGAAAAAACCATGTAGACCTGGAGAAAAAACCCCAAGCCAAAACATCAGGGTACTCTACCGGTTTCCAAGCAACCTTTTAACCCTTGGTAGGTTACTTTATTGTAGCCGGACAATGTATCATATCTTTGTATGGGAATGTTAATGAATTTATAGGCATGGATTCTATGTATGATCCAGTAGGTGGCGCTACTGACCGTGAGCCACTTTATATTGAACGTCTGCTATTTTTATCACCCATAAGGAAGCTCATGATATAGTATTGCACTCTTTTCTAGCTATGTTTCTGCAAGAGATAAATGTGATAATTCAGTCACATGTTGCTGTTTTGAATATTTAAACTTAAACATGTGTAGCGCTGTGTTTAAAAAGACTGTTCTGCTGCATTTACTTACAATGGCCACCAGAGGGAGACAGAGACTGTTGGATTAATGCTGGACAACCAAGGAAAGCACTGGACTACACTTTCTAGCATGCTTTGCGATGAAGACAGGAAGTGGGTGTGTAGGAAAGGAAAGGCATCAGCAGCCTCGTGGAAAGCATGGGCAGAATGAGCTGGGAGCTGGAAGGAGAAAGAAACAGGCAGGGCTATTCAGGATCGTGACCAGGCCAGAGTGCAGGGGCTACCTCGCTGGTGCTGGGGGATCGGGACAGTGACCCTGCAGAGATCTGTCTACATCAAGCTGTGAGGTCTGAGGACAGAAAGAGCTGGCAGAGCGCGCCAGGGAGTGAGAGAGACAAGACACAGTGCTGCAGAACGTAACAGTGACCAGGCCGGAGTGCAAGTGGGGCCTAACAGAGAAGCAGATTGGGTTATCAGTTATTCCAGAAGCAAGTAACCCCAGTCAATATCGAGCGGAGAGACGTTCTGGGTCAGCGGAGCCTCAAGTATCTGGCGGATGGGTGAGAGGCCTTCTAGGCCGTTGTAAAACTCAAGAAAGTACGCTGCTGTTTGTTTACAAAACCCACAGGGCCCCAACTTGACTAGTCGAAGACATCCCTTAAGTAATTCACTGGCCAGTTGAATAGTGTACCCGGGTACCAACACACACACACTTACATTCCGGGACATAATCTGTGCGGGACTCACTCCCCAATCACAAAGGGGTTAAAGACTTATTTTCCTTTTTCTTGTTCCGCTGCGCGTTTCTCAAATTACGAAGCATCGTATCCTAGGATTGTGCACCGATATTTATTTTTTTCGGATTTTTAAACTTTTCGATTCGGCTCGTTTCGACCGATTTCTGTTTCGGTTCGGCTCTACTCGTTTTTCGTGTACATCTTCTTTTCGGAGTTTCGACCATTTTTCGTGTCACTTAGCTTGTTTTTGTATCAAATTTTCATTTTTCCGGAACGTCTGCTCTCCTCGTTTCAAAGCAATAAATTTCTATTTGACACATTTCAAGTACATTCGAAAATATTTCGTTTCGGATCTGCCATTTTCGGATCTAAACATTTTCGGAAAATCGGCCGCATCCAAAAACACAAATTGGGAAATTTCGTGAAAATTCCGAAACCCAAAACGCACATCCCTATCGTATTCCTTTCTGCTGCGCATTTTTCCGAATTACGAAGCATCGTATTTCTTTTCCGCTGCGCGCTTACCGCATTACGAAGTACTGTAAATATATATACAAACACCGTGTTATTCATTATATGCCTTTTATTCTAGTAAATTCTATAATCTATAAAATCCACAACGGTGCTGGAGTATATTTATTCCCTAGTGCGGGGAGACGGACCCGAGGTTCAATTTCAGCGGCTCCTCCGGGAGTGAGCGCTACACATGTTTTTAATCTTTTTGACACAATAGAGCAATTTTATTCTTCCTAGATAAATTATTGGTTGCGTAGTCTCCTTCCCTTAGCTATGTAACCAGAAACTAGTTCTCACCCGGGTGTATCTGAGTTAGTCAGCTCACCAGTCTTACAAAGAACTGCCTCTCACTGATCCCGCACGATCTGCCGTACACACACTCTGGCCGCCAAGACGTCAATGTTGCTCTGTAGTGATAGTCACATTATTTCCTGAAACAGGCCACTGGAACGATGTAAAGTTTGCATGCGGCACCAAAGTCAGAGTAGGAGTTGTGGTGCTGCAACCTCTATTCGCAGTTGAGATGATGCTCTCTGCTTGGACAGTGATCTGCCGCTGGGTTGATCAGCTGACAGCAGGGGGTGCAGGAGGTGCCATGGCACCCGGACCTCTGAGGCTGGGGGAAAGCCCACAAGCCTCTGCCAGCTATCCAGGGGCAGACTGACTCGAGGGCCCTCACGGGTTGGTAGGGACCAGCTGCCCCGCCGCTCAACGGGACCCACCGCCCACCGGTTTCTGAATCCCTGGCCGCCAACCGTTTAATCTTCAAGACCTCCTCACATGCTGCTACTGTCTCTGCGCTGTGGCGCTGGGAGGAAGTGATCATATAATGTCACTTCCTCCCAATGCTCCACCATGAGAGTGCAGATGCCGCAGAGGAGAGAGGTGGCTCAGGACCCAACCCCCTGGTTCGACTGGGGGGGGTTATTGAAATGAAGAGTGGGGGTTTAATGAAATGAAGAGTGTTGGGGGGTTTAAGGAAAAGAGTGTCTCTTTAGATACGCCACCATATATTCAGAGTGTGCTGGTGTTTTCTTAGGGGCTCCTCCATATATTCAGGGTGGGTGGGTGTATTTTTAAGGGCTCATCTCTATATGCATTATATTTATTTATTTCAAATTAATTGAAATTCAGGGTTGGTGGGGGTCTTTTTAGGGGATCCTCCATATATTATATATATTATGTACTTATTTTTATTTATTTGGGGGGGGGGGCATTCATGGATTCTTCCACCTGGGCCCTGAGGTTTCTAGTTACGCCTCTGGCTGAAAGGAATAACTCCTTGTACCTTCATCTGCTGCTGTGTAGATCCAGAGATTGAACCCTCCATCCTGGAGAGACACACTGACCCCCATGATGTCATCACCTTGAAGTGTAACCCTTGCAGGAGAGATCCACTTGAATTTCATACTAAAAACGCACAATCTCCATACAGTGAGACCCAGACCAATACATTAAATGGCGCTATGAACACACGGGAAACCATTTATAAAAACCTTTCAGCATTTGATATTTATTCGGAGATTGTATATACCAATAAAGTTGCACTGAATGGCTAAAGTCAATATTTCCAATAAAAGTATAGCCACTGGTGCCAATATTTGATCTGAATTTTTATGAGGAATTGAAGTGCCAGTAAGCTCGGATTTGAACTTCCCAAAGCAAGAAATAGCTGAAATGTGGCTGAAAAAGGTCCCGATTTCAAACACTTGACCGTATTAAAAAGAGGCTTTAGTTATAAACTAATTTTTTTGCCTACTACAGGATAGATTTTGCATTATTGTTATATTTTTACACATTTTGTTTACAGATACATGTAGTTTCTATAGGGCTTAACATATTGTACCAGTTCTATTGGATATCTCCCCCTCTGGACACTGGGCACAGTCAAAACAGCAGGTATGAGTTCCAGTTTTTGGCATTCTCCGATACCCTGGCAAACAGTTATCTGAGCATTGGGACCTTGGAACCTAAAAGAGATTTTTATGAAATATTTAGATATATACTAAATAACAAGTATATCGGTGATTTCAGATCAGTTGGTTTTTCATTTTTTATGAGTTTTTGTTTTTTTATTGCTACTACCAATAGAATTCAAAGTTTCTTTGCTTATTTATTCTTTTAGAATTTTTTTTTAGCCATTTTTTGGGTGAAATTTTAGGCTTCCTAACTTTTTTTTAAAGAAACACGGCTTTTTAACCCATAAGTTACATTGAAACCTAATGAATACACACACTGCTGGCAAGCGCCTCTCTGCAATATAATTAATGCAGCATATGAATCCACAGCACCTCTCAGGAGATTGTTTCATTTTTTGATCAGTCAGTTTTTCCCGAAATGATCCGAATCCCTGAAATCGAAATTATCCAAAACCATAGAGAAACTATCTGAAATGAAAAAAAAAAAACACCCGAAAAAAAAGTCATGCACATTCCTAGTTCTTACTATATTTCTGTATTTAAAATCTTCAACATACACCCCTACACTGTGACCTCGTTCCTTTCTTTGAACGTTATCAAATCTGCTAGTCTTCCACTCGTCTTTGCATTGTAATGTTCCACTCCTAACATGGTCACAACACTCCTAAACCTGTCCCTTCGCCTACGTCAGTCTCTGCTCCCCTCTTGCACCCCTTTATGCTTTTCATAGACTCTACAGCTTGCTTTCACTGAATCAAATAATTGTAGGAGTCGCATAAAAAAACACAGAAAGAGAAACAGAGCAGTATAGCAGGTACAGGGTGCAATAGGAATCCCTTGCTAAATAATAAGGCTCACAGGAGTGAATCAATGTATCTGCACATCAATAATACACAGCACCGTAAGATGTAAAGGAAACAACAAAGCGCTGGATAAAGTAGGGTGAGTTAATTTATTCCATCAATATACAGGACATAAAAACCGCATTTCGTCACGATTTAGTGACTTTCTCAAGGTATATTGTCCATGTATGATCGCATAGTGTTAAATAATCATTTAATTCCCTATATGCTAAATACATAACATAAATGCATATTTAGGTGGCACTCCCTCTTTTTTTTTTTTTTTTTTAGTGAGCTTTTCTAGATGCACTGAAATTGACTTCCTCTTGAAACACAGGAATGTGGAATGAATAAACAAGCCGTCATTTTAGGGGGTTGGCCAGACCTTCATACTATGAACTGTGTAAAGCTTGGTGCTGGGGAGAGACTTGGGTTACAACACATAACCATATATGGCAATAAGTCTTTTAGGGTTAACTCTGACGTAGAGAATTTATTATTATTATTGTCATCATTTATGTAGCGCCAACAGTTTCCGCAGCGCTTTACAATAACCAAAGGGAATGAAATACATATAAACAGACATAGGAAGGAAACGAGGTGTAGAGGGCCCTGCTCATAGGAGCTTACAGTCTAGAGGGATTGGGGTTGAGGAAGACCAGAGGAATTGCACTAGATAGCAGGATCATTAGTGAAAGTGGTTTGGGAATGGTGGGGCCATACAAGCGGCTTCAATCAAGTGTGAGTAGCTGAGCAGAGGGATGAGTTGCATCAGTGATGCGGTACGCTAATCTGAAGAGATGGGTTTTGGGGATTTCTTGAAGGTCAGGGGAGAGCTTGATAAGGCGAGACAAGTCATTCCACAAGGCTGGTGCTGCCCTTGAGAAGTCTTGGAGACGAGAGTTGGCCGTGCATGTGTAGACTGATGAGAGGTGGAGATCACCTGCTGAACGGAGTGTCAGGATCGCCCCCTGGTGCCGCCCGGTACCCGCCGGACCCGACGCTAATACTGTCCTTCCCATCATCGGCGAACCGCAACCAGCCGCCATTGTTCCGGCACTCTATCCCCTAGACGGCGGCCGGCGCGCACATGCGCGCTATATCGATGAGGACCCCGGCGAGGGATTAGGTGTCCTCGGCGCCGGGAGATGACGTCAGACGCCAGGTACGGCGGGAATCGGTTTAAAAGAGGCTACAGAACTGTGAGTAAATGCCCAATTATTATGATTCCTAGCACATGGACTGTGTATTATTGTCTCCAAGTCATACAGCGGCCGCACTTCAGCCTTTACAGCCATCTCGCTGAGCCTCAGACCTCCAGCCTGCTGCAGCACATCCAGCACCTCAATCCGCTTTGGCTTTTCAGCCTTTACAGCCATCTCGCCGAGCCTCAGACCTCCAGCCTGCTACAGCATATCCAGCACCTCAATCCGCTTTGGCACTTAGCCTTCACAGCCGACCTTCCGAGCCTCAGACCTCCAGCCTGCTACAGTATACCCAGCGCCTCAAGCCGCTTCGGTGTTCAAGCCTTCCCAGCCTCTTTGTCGACCTCAAGCCACCGATCTACCGCAGTACTTCACAGCTCTGAGGTTACCTTCGCAAACAGTATACAACAGTATCCTACGTTCCCTCTGTGCCTTGAGATACCTATCGTCTACCGTGAGTACTCCAATCCTCTATGGGTCTGTTACTGTGCTACTGTGTTTTCATATACTGAGTACTGCTCGTCGTGTCAAGCCTCCAGTATTCCCGTGTCTATATCTCCATACCCATCAACACCTGACATCTCGGCCACTGTCACGAATAGGGTTGTACAGTTCCATCTCACCCTTCGTGTAGTGGCTCTCACGATCTGGTATACTCTGCCTCTTGGGTTCCCATCGTTCCAGTATTACAGTTTCCCCGTGGCAAATCGTGACACGGAGTTGTCTAGATGGGACATGCTTGCAGAGTAACGAAGACATGTAGGGAGGGGTTGAGTTATTGAGTGATTTGAACACGAGCATCAGTATTTTAAACTGTATCCTGAAACGTGCAGGAAGCCAATGGAGGGAACGGCAGAGGGGGGAGGTACACGAGGTTCGTTTAGTGAGAAAAATAAGCCTGGCCCCTGCATTCATTACAGATTGCAAAGGGGCGATACGGGAGTTGGGGAGGCCAATAAGAAGCGAGTTGCAGTAGTCAAGTTGTGAAATGCCAACAGAATGTTCTATTGGCTTGTAATCTATAATATATTGATAATTAAAAGAATGCTGAAGCTGTTTTTTACTCCGTGATCTTGTGTATGGGTTTTTACCGCTTCTCACTTGTATTTTACTGCTTTCCACATATGAGCGACATGGCTTACAACTAGGAACAAAGCAATACACAGAGAAAGATTTCTAATCCCCTGAGTTGCTTGTCTCAGCAATGATCAAGTCATATTTTACTCATAGTCCCCTGGGATATAAATACCCCCCTAAATAAGAAACAATCAGCTGTTTTCATTCATCTCACTGAGTAGCGCGCATGGGACCCGCTACCATCTTGGATCCTCCCCAACTGTTGTACTTCCGTCATGTCTGATATGTCACGTTCTCTCGACGGCACCCTGCCGTCATACATCACTTCCGGTTCCAGTCGCCATCTTACTAGTTCTTTTCCATGTCAACGGTGTGCTTCTAATTTTGGACACTGTCGGCAATGCATTTCCGATTCTGGACACCATATGTAGTTCTTTTGACCATTTTTAATTCTGATTGCCATATTTGAAGTTCTTAGCCCTTTAACGATGGGTGGGCGTCACCCTATGGGCTGGCTAAATGGTATGCCTCGCCGTCAGGTGCCGTCACGAGACGCATATTGTGCCCCGCCCTGCAGCCGACAAGCGGCACGCCTCATTGGCTGCAGGGCTGAGTTCATACCGTCCCCATGCAGCCAATGACGCGCATCGCACGTCGGCGCACACAGGCTACGTCTTCAAAGCCCTCTCACTGCCAGGACGGCATAGTAGTCCTGGCGCGTTAAGTGGTTAAGATAAAAAAAATGAGTCAGTCATTCTCCTTAAATGGGAAAGTACTTAAGATCCATGCAAAGTCCAACATATTCTAAAAGTAAAAAAAAACAATAAAGCAGTGCTGTATTTCACTGGGGGTGCTTCTTTAAATCCAAGGATAATCTACTCTAAAACAAATTAACCAAAAATATTTAAATCACATTTATTAAAATATAATAAAATAAAATAAAAAAATCTGAAAAGAGTGCCAAAATGCCTAACTCTTGTAACTCTACAAACAATTCTTTAAATCCAAGTCCACATTTAGACCCTTTCTCAGCTGGATAATCCATCTTGATTCTTTTAATGCTAACGGTTTAAAACATTGCATCCTTTAAAATCTGTATTGATTAAATCAATGCCTATACATTAAAGGGGTTATTCAGAGAGAGACGAAATTCCACCACTTTCCAATGATACCAAACATGACCATGTTAAAAGAGAAGTAAAAAAAAAAAGGAAAAATATCCTTTTTTTTAAAAAAAAAAAAAAATTGTTTTTGGTTTTATTAATGCATTAATATTGTTCCCATTTCAATTATAATATGAACAATGATGCTGGACTAACGATTTTTTCTATGGGGAGTTTGCTAAAAATCATTTGAGTCCCCATTTCTATTTTTTTTTAACAAGCGCACCCCAAAGAAAATATAAAACGCAAAGTCTCGGATGATAAAATGTGAACAAAAACACTTTACAGGCTGTAGTGTAGATGATTGACAATTCAAATGTTATTGCATTTTTTGTTATAATATTCAGGCAGGACATAACGTATACATATAATAACGATATATTATGAATCTGCCGAGTCTGCCGGAAATAACGATATATAATATGACTGGGTTGTATAACAAAACTTGACTTCAAATCACATTTAAACATGATGAGCGAAACGATAAAAATGAGCTCAGCACACAGAGGTGAAATGGCTCAGCAGCAAAAGGGTTAATAAAGATGTGATTTAAATATTTCTAGTTAATTTGTTTTATATTGAGAGTAGATTATCCTTGGTTTTAAAGAAGCACCCCCAGTGAAATACAGCTCAGATTAATGGTTCTTTTATTTTTAGAATATGTGGGACTTTTTCATGGATCACAAGCACTTTCACGTTTAATGAGGATCGAGGACTCGTTTTTATCTTAAGAACTACAAATATCGCAATCGGAATTAAGAATGGTCAGAAGAGCTACAAATGTGGCGCCCGGATTTGGAAATACTTTGCCAATAGTTTCCGGAAATAGAATCACACCGCCGAATTGGAAAATAACTAGTAAGGCTAGGGTCAGACTAACGCATTTTTCGCGTTGTCCGTGAAAAAGTGCATTCGAACGAATGGATGCATTTTTTCACGGAATACGCGATAGTGGTCATACGATGCGCATCTTCGTCTGTGATTTTGTACGGAACATCAGTAAAACACTTTTTGCGTTTGGATGTTATGTTGGCCGGACATTAGCAACGTCTGACATCTCCTAATCACACACACACAAGCCGCTAGCGGACGCAGCGCACTCTGTACGTCAGTACTAGCGGTTTGACGTTCTCGAAAAAATGTGTTCGTTTGCCACTTGCGTTGCGCAGCCGCACTTTTGTGCGGCCGTTCTTCGTATGCTGCCTGGCATTGGACGTCAATTGCTGCTAGCACGGCCGTGATTTAGTGCGGCTAAACGCACGTTAATACTGCATTAATCTGACCTTAGCCTAAGATGGCGACCGGATCCGGAAGTAAAGTACTGTATGACGGCAGGGTGCCATATCAGACACAACGGAAGTATAACAGGGAGGATCCAAGATGGCGGCGGGTCCCAAGCGGCGCTGTGGATCAGTGAGATGAAAGAAAACAGCGGATTGTGTCTTATTTAGGGGGTATTTATATCCCAGAGGACTATGCAATCACATATGGACAATATACCTTGAGAAAGTCCATTATTGAAACGCATTGGTTTTTATGTTCTGTATATTGATGGGATAAATTATATTTAACTTACCATACTTTATCCAGCTCTTTGTTTTTTCCTTTACATCTTACAGTGCTGAGCTGCTCCCAACGCTTCCTGCTCCCAGTGGTTTTTGCTCGCTAGGGGGGAGTCAGTTCCATAAGTGGTCCCCAGTGATCCAGTGGTACCCAGGACTCGGTGGTTGAGTATTATTGGTGTGCCCATACGCTGCTTTACTCTTGTGAGCATGATTAAGATCTCTAATACTTTTTGTTAACTCTTACTTTAGACAAATCGACAAATTACCCAAAATTTTGACAAATCTAAATTAGATGTACGACGAATGCACCTGTCTGTCATTATGGGCTCTGCCCTGAATGATGGCGAGTTATATAGATATTTATAAATGTAATGATATCAGAGTCCGCTAATAAACTTTCAATGACTGTAATTTCACTATATATGAAGACTGTCACGCTCGCTCCAGGCTTGCGCCATAGTAAGGCCCTCGTTCAGGTGAAAGCCCCTATATGCAGAAATACACAGACAGCAATATATATATGTGACAAGAGCAACACCGGCTTAAACAGAGTCCTCTGCAAAGCAATACCACAGAAGCCCTGATCTGATAGGCCGGTCTTTTAGAGAGCCAGGTCTACGCTATAGAAATAATTACCTCGAAGCAGTGCAGAGTCTTATAAAATAAACAGATGACAGGAATCCCTATGAATAGTACAGACAGGGATTAAGCAAGAATGTAGTCAAGAGGAAAAAGCCAGAGATTAGAAAACCAGAGCGAGAATGGTCACAGATGCTGGGGTACAGAACAAGGAGGAATGTCAGACAAGCCAGATAATCAGTATAAATAATAAAAAGAAAACAAAACACAAGAGAACAACCATAAACTGAATAACACAGGAGAAACAGAAATAAACCAAGAACACTATAAAAAGGGTAACAGACAGACAGGGAAAAAGGACAAAAGTACACTGAACACAACATACAAACTAAGACTTGAACAAAACAGCAGGTAGCTCACTGATACAAAACACACTGGAGACTAGGGATGAGCTGTTCAGTTCGGAGTTCGGGCCGAACTTAGCCTGTTCAGTTAGATCGCGAACTCCGAACATTTCCGGGTGTTCGGAGCAAGTTCGACCACAATGAATCACAATGGCCCATAATGCACTTTCCCACTGGCCCGAAGCTCGTAATTGGCTACAGTCTTGCACCTGACCACAGGTCTGGTGCAAGACAGGTTCAACAGTATACCAATCACCGCTCAATCATGGGCTCACAGAGCTAAGTCCTGCAGCACACTATATAAGGTTTCCACGCACGGCTTCACCACGCATTTGAGAGGAGATTTCACAGGAGATTGCTGTTGTGTGTTGTTACTGCCGGTCTGCCACACTACTGGGGGGGCGTCTGGTGGGGTCTCATTTCTACCAGATATCTGGGAATTTAGGTGATGTGTGTCTTGTCACTGTGCCAGCAACTATTTTGGGGGTTACAAATTTCTTTAAAACATTTGTGAATTGAGGTGATCTGTGTCTTGTCACACAGCCAGTACCACGCAGTATTTTGGGGCTCACTAATTTCTACAAAACATTTGGGAATTGAGGTGATCTTCTGTGTCTTGTCACTGCCAGCAAGTATTTTGGTGCTCACTAATTTCTACAAAATATTTGGGAATTGAGGTGATCTTCTGTGTCTTGTCACTGCCAGCAAGTATTTTGGGGCTCACTAATTTCTACAAAATATTTGGGAATTGTAATAATCCGTGTGTTCTCACTGGCTGCCACCCATCAAGGGGTCTCACTGATTTATAGGAGGTTTCACTGCCACCCATTAAGGGGTCTCACTGATTTATAGGAGGTTTCACTGCAACCCATCAGGGGGTCACACTGCATTTTAGGAGGTTTCTGCGAATTGTAATCTGTGTCTTGTCACTGTTGCCAGCTATGAGGGGGTCCTGTCAGGGTTCTCACTGACTTGTAGCAGATTTCTGCGAATCGTAGTTTGTGTCTTGTCACTGGCACCCATCAGGGGGTCTCACTGATTTATAGGAGGTTTCTGGGAATTGTAATCTGTGTCTTGTCACTGGCTGCCAGCTATCAGGGTGTCTCACTGAATTATACCAGAGTTCTGTAAATCTTTAATCCTTATACCAGAGTTGAATCAGAGTTCTGTATATATTTAATCTATATATCACTCACCATGTCTGAAAGAACAAAAAGGACAGGCAGACGCTCCCAGACACAGATAAGAGGGCAAGCAGCCCCTGTGTCGGGAGGCTGTGCCTCTGGTCGTGGTGGACGTGGTGCATCCTCTGCAGGGGCACGCTTGTCCTTTCTAACTGGTGCTGGCCATCTTAAGCAGCAGCAACATACAGAGGATTTGGTGGATTGGCTAACCAGGCCATCCTCATCCTCCGAGTCCTCTGCCAGCCAGGCTTGTAGTTCTTTACAGTCCACCTCAGCTGCCAAAACATCTAATGCAGCCTCCATGTCCACAGCTACTCCTGCCGTAGCCTCACTATCACACACGGAGGAGTCAGCTGAATTGTTTGACTACAATGATAGTGACATAGAAACATAGAAAAATGTCGGCAGATAAGAACCTTTCGCCCATCTAGTCTGCCCAATTACATGGATACTTGACTTGGATTTATCTTTTGTTTAGGATAGCCTTATGCCTATCCCATGCTTGCTTAAATTCAATTACTGTTTTGGCCTCTACCACTTCTACTGGAAGACTGTTCCATGTATCCACCACCCGCTCAGTAAAATAATGCTTCCTGATGTTACTTTTAAACCTTTGCCCCTCTAATCTAAGACTATGTCCTTTTTGTTTCCTTTTAAATATACTACCTTCCTCTACCTTGTGGATTCCCTTTACGTATTTAAATGTTTCTATCATATCTCCTCTGTCTCGTCTTTTTTCCAAGCTGTACATGTTAAGATCATTAAGCCTTTCCTGGTAACTTTTCTCCTTCAAGCCGTACACCATTTTAGTAGCCTTCTCTGAACTCGCTCTAAGATGTCTATATCCTTCTGGAGATACGGTCTCCAGTACTGCACACAGTACTCCAAGTGAGGTCTCACCAGTGCTCTGTACAGTGGCATGAGCACTTCCCTTTTCCTACTGCTAATACCTCTCCCTACACAACCAAGCATTCTGCTAGCATTTCCTGCTGCTCTATTACATTGACTACTTACCCTTAGATCCTCTGAAATAATGACCCCTAAATCCCTTTCCTCAGATGTTGAGGTTAGGACTGTATCAAATATTCTATATTCAGCCCTTGGGTTTTTACGTCCCAGGTGCATTATCTTGCACTTATCCACATTAAAACTCAATTGCCACAACTCGGACCATTTTTTTAGTTTACCTAAATCATTTGTCATTTGGCTGATCCCTCCAGGAACGTCAACCCTGTTGCAAATTTTTGTGTCATCAGCAAAAAGACATACTTTTCCATTAATACCTTCTGCAATATCACTAATAAAAATATTAAAGAGAATGGGTCCAAGTACTGACCCCTGAGGTCAGGGACATGCTGCTTGAGGATGCGCAGCAAGTACAGTGCTCTGATTCAATCTCTGAGGCTGAGGAAGGGAGTATAATCAACCTAGAGGAAGAGGGTGCCAGTGATGACACACAAATAACTGGCACTTATGTTGCCCCAGCAGCTGCAGCATACTGCCAAGTTGACTCCAGTGACGAGGAGATAGGGGATGATGATGAGGATTGATGATGATGTCATTGACTCCAACCTCCACTGACAGGGATGATGCTACAGTAATAGATGTACCAGGTCCTTCCTCACAATGTGACATCATCCCATCAGCTGAAGATTTACGCAGTCAGATTACATTGCCCCAGCTGCTGCAGCGTAAGAAAAAATAGTCCCAACCATCCCAAGCACAGCATCTAAATTCCAGCTTAGCAAAATTACTCGCATTGCAGCTGCTGCCTTCCAGCTGGTGGACTCTGCTCCTTCTGAATTTGCTGAATGTGCTGTACCACAGTGGCAGGTTCCAAAATGCCATACTTTTTCACGCAAGGCCATTCCAGCACTATACCAGCTTGTGGAAGACAATGTTATCCAGTCATTGGGAAAGGCAGTCAGCAACAAGGTGCATGTGACTTTAGACACGTGCAGCAAGCATGGACAGGGTCATTACATTTCTTCACGCACACTGGGTAATCTGATTGCGCTGGGAGGATCCAAGACGGGGCTCTGTGATGGAGCTTGTTTATCACCACGCCTCCAGAAAGCTGCTGTGTATGAGGTCTGTCTGCTCCACCACCACCACCTCTCCCCTCTTCCTCCTCCTCCACCTTGCTCTGTCTCTGGCGAAGTGTCAGTTAAACGACGACTGACAGGGTCTACCGCATGGCTCAAGCAAAAAGAGGCCATAACTGTGCTTGAGCTGGTTTGTTTAGGGCCAGGAGCCACACCTGGGCCAGAAATTCTGTCGCTCTGGAAGGGCCAGGTTGTCACGGATCCCTCTGATTACCTGACTAGTGGTCCCTATACGCAGGACACTCTCTACCCTTCCGATCCTTGAATGGTCGGCACGACTAGACAGACACAGAATTGGACAAGATAGTGTATCCACAAAGAATAACACTAGAACTATACACAAGACCTTAGAATAGTTAGCTCTTCCCAAGACCCTAACAATATAAGGGGTAGTCTGATGTGTGCTTAGGGTGCCACACAGACTGACCTCAGTACCAGAATTAGAAGAGTTAATGCCAATACCAGGGGTCATGCACAGAATGGTTCGTTCGCCAATGCCAAGGGTCATACACAGAATGGTTCGTTCGCCAATGCCAAGGATCACACACAGAATGGTTCGTTTGCCAATGCCAAGGGTCATACACAGAATGGTTCGTTTGCCAATGCCAAGGGTCATACACAGAATGGTTCGTTTGCCAATGCCAAGGGTCATACACAGAATAGTTTGTTAGCCAAAAATACACAAGAGCTCTGCGGGAAGTAACTACCACGTCAGGGCACCGGCGTCTCTGTGAGTCTGGGCTTTAAACCTGGCGGGTCCGCGTCAGCACGCCAGGCCCCGCCCCCAGCGTCCCACGTGTGCGGAACCGACCGCGATATCACTCGGCGCCTGGTCAGCGAGCAGCGAGGAAGCTGCTGCCAGGCGCCGGGGGGTACGGGGGGCACGGGGGGCCACCGTGACAGAACCCCCCCTCAACGGGCGGCCACTGGACGACCCCCAGGAGCACGGGGATGAGCCAAATAGAAAGCCCTCACCAACCGAGGAGCATGGACCTCAGTAGCCGGGAGCCAAGAGCGATCCTCTGGACCGTAGCCCACCCAGTCAACCAAGTACTGTAGGACCCCCCTAGATATCCTGGCGTCCAGGATGGCCTCAACCTCAAACTCTTCCTCGCCCTCCACAGAGACAGGAGGAGGGGAGCACGGGCCCTGGTGTACCGATTACACAAGAGTGGCTTCAAAAGGCTCACGTGGAACACATTGTGTATCCTGATATGGGGGGGCAGTGCCAAAGCATAGGAGACCGGATTGAGTCGCCGCAGTATCCTATAGGGACCTATGTATCTGGGTGCCAGTTTCATAGAGGGTACTAAGAGCTTGATGTTCCGTGAAGAAAGCCAAACCCTGTCCCCGACTTGATACACGGGTGCCGGCCTCCTGTGTCTGTCGGCCTTGGTTTTCTGGACAACACTGCTATCTTCCAGTGCCTGTTTAACCCTCCCCCAAGTCTCTGTCAATGACGCCAAATGCTCATCCAGAGCAGGAATCGTGGTATCAGGAAACGTAGCGGGGAGCACGGGAGGATCAAAACCGTAAACAGTGAAGAAAGGGGAATGACCTGTGGCTTCACTCACTGCACTGTTCAAGGCATACTCTGCCCAAGGTAGCAGGTCTGACCAGTTATCTTGTCGTTCAGATATGAAGCACCTGAGGTATTTCTCGATATTTTGATTGGCTCGTTCTGCTGCTGCTCCGTTAGTCTGGGGGTGATAGGCCGAAGAGAAGGATAAGTCTATTCCCACATTCTTGCAAAACCCTCTCCAGAATCTGGAGACAAATTGGGTCCCCCTATCAGAGACAATCCCAAGAGGAATACCGTGTATGCGGACCACATTGGTAATGAAAATGGGCACCAGTTCGGCTGCCGAAGGTAGTTTCCGAAGAGGAACATAGTGACCCATTTTGGAGAATCGATCTATGACCGTGAGTATTACAGTATTCCCTCTGGACTCGGGTAACTCTACTATAAAATCCATTGCTAAATGCGACCATGGTCGTTCGGGGATTGGCAGAGGCTGGAGTAAACCAATAGGCGCTGTTTTGGGACTTTTATTTCTTGTGCACACCTCGCACACGGCTATGTAATCTTTAACATCCCGGCGCAACGTGGGCCACCAGAGGAGTTTACGTATACTAGACACTGTTTTGGTGATCCCCATATGCCCAGAGGTTTTATTGTCATGATAAATTTTTAGTACTTCCTCTCTTTCGTTCTCAGGTACAAAGAGTTTCGCGGGAGGTCTCCCCCCAGGAGCTGTACCCTGGACGGTCTGCAATCTTATCATCAGAGGAGACGAGACACTAATCGTGGTAAAGGCTATAATCCTTTCCTGGGGTACAATGGGATGCTGATCTTGGATGTTATGTTCGTAGGATTCATACTGTCTCGATAATGCATCTGCTTTAATGTTTCTTGACCCAGGTCTATATGTGAGGACGAAATTAAAACTTGAAAGAAACAATGACCATCTCGCTTGTCTGGCATTTAAACGTTTAGCGTCTCCAATGTACGTAAGATTCTTATGATCGGTTATGATAACGATGGGGTCCCTAGACCCCTCCAATAAGTATCTCCACTCCGCCAAGGCCGCGATAACTGCTAACAACTCTCTATTTCCGATATCATAGTTCCTCTCTGCCGGGGACAACTTCCGGGAATAGAAGCCGCATGGATGCAAGGGTTTGTCGGGTGCCTCCCTTTGGGACAAGACTGCACCAAGACCGAGTTCGGAGGCGTCAACTTCAACTTGGAAAGGCAGAGCCGGATCTGGATGTCGGAGAACAGGGGCAGTAGTGAATGCCTGTTTGAGTGCCTCAAAGGCTTGACTGGCCTGGGGTGTCCATTTCTGATTTCCCACCCCTTTCTTTGTCATAGCCGTGAGGGGGGCTACCAAGGCTGAAAAGTCTTTAATGAATCTCCGATAGTAATTGGTAAACCCCAGAAACCTCTGGATGGCTTTAAGCCCTTGGGGTAGAGGCCAGTCGAGGATTGCTGAGAGTTTTTTAGGATCCATTTGAAAACCCTCAGGGGTTATTATATACCCAAGGAAGTGCACTGTTTCTATGTCGAATAAGCATTTTTCTAATTTACAATATAACCCAGCCTTCAATAGCTTCCTCAACACTTGTTGCACATGGGCGTGATGGGTTTCCTTATCAGGAGAGTATATCAGGATGTCATCCAGATACACTATGACGAACGCTTGCAGAAAGTCCCTTAGGGTGTCGTTTATGAGGTCCTGAAAAACGGCTGGCGCGTTACATAATCCAAAGGGCATCACTAGGTATTCATAATGCCCGCTACGTGTATTAAAAGCCGTTTTCCATTCATGCCCCTTTTTAACCCTTACTAGGTTGTAGGCTCCGCGTAAATCGAGCTTCGTGTATATACGGGCCCCTTTTAGTCTGTCGAATAATTCTGTTATAAGAGGTATGGGATATGCATTTCTTATGGTTATCCTATTCAAACCTCTATAATCGATGCAAGGTCGCAGGTCTCCCTCTTTTTTGGAGACGAAAAAGAAACCTGCTCCTGCTGGAGAGGAGGATCGTCTGATGAATCCTCGCTCTAGATTCTCCCTTATATATTCCTCCATAATGTCGTTTTCCTTTTGTGACAAAGGGTATACGTGTCCTCTAGGAGGCATAGTACCAGGGAGTAGCTCTATAGCACAGTCATATGGACGATGTGGCGGTAAGGCCTCAGTCCTGGCTTTAGAGAACACCTCCTTTAACGCCAGATAACATTCAGGGACTTCGGTGGACAAAGGAGGTGCTGTGGCAATATTGAGGCTACCAATCACATTGACCCTGCCCAGGCACTTTGACTGGCAACTAGGACCCCAACATTTTATGTCTCGCTGGACCCAATCAATCACCGGGTTATGCTCTGTTAACCATGGAAACCCAAGAACGACAGGACATGAGGGAGAGTCGATAATCTGAAATCGTATGGTTTCACGGTGCAAAACTCCTGTTTTCATGCATACATCAATAGTGTCGTGAGTGATATGGGGACATGACAGGGGTTTTCCGTCTATGGCTTCCACCATTAGAGGCCTCTCCTTTAGAACCAGAGGTAAGAGGTTTTTGGCGGCAAAACATCTGTCCATAAAATTACCTGAGGCTCCAGAGTCTAGGAATGCCTCAGTCTCGAGGTGAACCCCCTCCCAGGTTAGGGAGATGGGTACCAGAATCCGGGATTTTTTTTTTCATTATCCACAAAGGAGGCATACAGAGAACCGATAACCTGGGTATTAACTGTTCTTTGACCCGATTTGCCATTCTCACCCCTGCTACCCCTGGGTCTCTGAGGACATTGAAGGCGGAAATGATCTGCCCCGGCACAATAAAAGCAGAGCCCCCTTTCTCTTCTGTGAGCTCTTTCTGCCTCTGAAATACCTGTTTTTCCTATCTGCATAGGTTCAACGACCGGCACATCAGTTTTTGCGGTCTCCGGGTTACCTGACGTACTGGTGTGTCTGGGTAATAAGGGTAAAGGAGGCAGGACCCTTCTGGGTCTGTCTCTGGGGTGTCTCCTTTCCCTAATTTGATCGTCCATGGCAATGCAAAAATCAACCAAATGGTCCAGATGTTCTGGTAATTTTAAGGGAGCCAGCTCAAACATAAAAGCCTCGTTCAGGCCTTCGGTAAAGGCTAAGGTTAAAACGTCGTTCGGCCAGAGCACCTCAGAAGCCAAAGTCTTAAACTCTATGGCATAGTCGGAGACCCTCCTATTACCTTGTTTAATGTGAAACAAGGACCTACCCGCATTGGTAGCCCTTCTAGAGGGGTCAAAGGTACGCTTTAACTCAGAGGTAAAACCCTCATAGTCATAGATGATGGGTTTCTTATTTTCCCACAAGGGCGTGGCCCATAATAAAGCTTTTTCAGTTAAATGATTAATCAGATAGCCTACTTTGGCTTTATCAGACATACAGGACCCTGGATTGTTCTCGAACAAGATCTCGAGTTGGGTCAAAAAACCCCGGCATAAGTTTGGTGTTCCATCATAGCGTAAGGGTGCCTTCATACTGAGCCTACATCCCTCGGGAGCGGCCGAACTGACCCTAGGCAATACTGGGTCTGGAGGGCTTGCAGTTCCAGTATTGGATCGATTTAACAGGGTTTGCAGGGCAAGAGCAATCTGGTCCATCCTATGGTCCTGCTCTTCTTGTCTGGCTGCAATACGTGTCAACTGATTAGAGAGGTCTGCGGGATCCATTGGCCCTGACGTAATGTCACGGATCCCTCTGATTACCTGACTAGTGGTCCCTATACGCAGGACACTCTCTACCCTTCCGATCCTTGAATGGTCGGCACGACTAGACAGACACAGAATTTGACAAGATAGTGTATCCACAAAGAATAACACTAGAACTATACACAAGACCTTAGAATAGTTAGCTCTTCCCAAGACCCTAACAATATAAGGGGTAGTCTGATGTGTGCTTAGGGTGCCACACAGACTGACCTCAGTACCAGAATTAGAAGAGTTAATGCCAATACCAGGGGTCATGCACAGAATGGTTCGTTCGCCAATGCCAAGGGTCATACACAGAATGGTTTTCGTTCGCCAATGCAAGATCAACACCACAGAATGGTTCGTTTGCCAATGCCAAGGGTCATACACAGAATGGTTCGTTTGCCAATGCCAAGGGTCATACACAGAATGGTTCGTTTGCCAATGCCAAGGGTCATACACAGAATAGTTTGTTAGCCAAAAATACACAAGAGCTCTGCGGGAAGTAACTACCACGTCAGGGCACCGGCGTCTCTGTGAGTCTGGCTTTAAACCTGGCGGGTCCGCGTCAGCACGCCAGGCCCCGCCCCCGTCCCACGTGTGCGGAACCGACCGCGATATCACTCGGCGCCTGGTCAGCGAGCAGCGAGGAAGCTGCTGCCAGGCGCCGGGGGGTACGGGGGGCACGGGGGGACCACCGTGACACAGGTGCAGAGTGATGGTTAACACCACGCCAGCTTTTCAGCTGGGAATGATCGTCGTGTGATAAATGCAGCAACCTTCTCTTCTGCCCTAGAAAGGTAAATTGATGCATGTACCATGCCTAGCACACGTCCTAAATTTAGTGGTACAGCGTTTCCTAACCAAGTACCCAGGGCTGCCAGAGCTTCTCATCCAGGCCAGAAAAGTCTGCAGCCACTTCAGACGGTCATTCCCAGCAAGCGTTCGCCTGGCAGAAATTCAAAGAGAATTCCTCCTTCCCGCAAACCATCTGATCTGTGACATGCCCACCAGGTGGAACTCGACATTAGCAATGCTGCAGCGTCTGCACAAGCAGCAGAGGCCATCAACGAGTACCTGTGTGAGTATGGCACAAGGACAGGTTCAGGTCAACTTGGGTTTTTTCCCCCTCCCCCCGCAGTGGCTGATGATCAAGGATGCATGCACTGTACTGTCACCATTTGAGGAGGCAACGAGGATGGTGAGCAGGGACAGTGCATGCATCAGTGACACAATTCCTTTAGTGTTCCTGCTGGAGCACACTCTGCGGGGAATTATAGATGTGGCTCTAGAGGCAAAGCAGCAGGAGGAAGAGAATGCCTTTCCTAGCTCTCAAGGCCCCGGTCTTTCCGCAGACAGCATTCCAGCGAGTCCTACTCATATCAGACAGGAGGAGGATGAGGAGGAGGAGGAGGCGGAATATTTAAGTAGTGGGGGTATTGAAGGTGGGGATTCCTCAAGGGAGGGTTTCGTGTGCACAATGGGGTCATCCTCATTGACCAGGAAGACTCGGACGCTAATGCCACCTCCAACCTACGCTGCACGAGCTCCCTAATAATGCAAAACCTGCTAAAGGACCTCAGGATTCGTGCTATCAAGGAGAGGGATCATTACTGGTTGGCAACCCTTCTTGATCCACGATACAAGGGTAAAGTTGCAGAGCTCTTCTGCATTCACAAAACCTCCAGCACTGAACTCTTCCACAATACCACAAAAGGGTTACGGTGTGAAGGCACTTGCTGCCATGAAAGGCACAATATTTGGCTGCACTGACGCCTGTGCCAGATTTATATCATTTTAATTTTTTGAACCGCAGGGTCCATCCCTGCACTCTTCCTCAATACGACAGAGGGGTTACTGTATTATGATGGCACTTGCAGGCCTGGCACCAAAAGCACAATATCAGGGTGCACTGACGCCTTTACCAGATTCATATCTTTTTAATATAGGATCGCAAGGTTCACCCCTGCATTCTTCCACAATACCACAGAGGGGTTACTGTATGATGACACTTGCTGGCCTGGCAGTCTTGCACCAAAGGCAGAATATCTGGGTGCACTGACGCCTTGACCAGATTCATATCTTTTCAATATAGGACCACATGGTCCACCCCTGCATTCTTCCACAATACTACAGAGGGGTTACTGTATGATGATACTTGCTGGCCTGGCACCAAAAGCACAATATTTGGGTGCACTGCTACTGACGCCTGTATCAGATTCATATGCTCAGAGGGGTTACGGTGTGACGGCACTGTTGGGGACGCTAAAGGACCAATTTTGAAGCACCTATTGTTACTTTCATCCAAAGCCTGCATAAATTTCACAATAATTTTGCCAAAAAAATCACTAAACTTTTTCTTTGTGTACGAAAATGTCTCCTCTTCTCATACAGACTGCCGCCCCAAGCAGTTGTTTATGGATAGATTAAAGGAAAAGCATTTACCGTCATTTGAAACGTCATTTTTTTGTTTTTAAGTGTTTCTATACATCCTAGAAATCCACCACTTCACAGGCAGGTTATGGGGACCTCCTAGGCACGATATTTGAAGGAATTTTTGGTTTTTGATTTTTAACCCTTATTTCATGGAAAACTCACTGTCCCTTTTTTAACTTTTTGTCCTTGTTTCCTGTCCCCCAGGGCACTACCCGGACCCCCATACACCTTTTATGGCAAATATCTTGCATATATGCCCTCTTGGAGGGCACTCTAAAATCCGAATTTTCAGCCCCATTGACTTGCATGGAGTTCGAGTTCGGACACGAACATATGGAAAGTTCGGGTTCGGACCCGAACCGAACTCGGGGGGTGTTCGGCTTATCCCTACTGGAGACCAGGAAGAGAAAATGATGGAGCAATGCACTATGGGCGCATTGCTCTCTTACGGGGAGTGGATCAGGGTATGGACAAACAGGTGAGCTGGGAGCAAAACATGATTAACCCCTGGGTTGCAACCCAGGAATAGCAGCATCATACACAAGGCCTGAAAATGATATCACGTATAGAGGACAGGACTGGAGATGCAAAACATGACAAAGACAAAGTGATTCAATCCTTCTAACAGTCTGAAACACACTGTAGCCGTCCTTCTGATCATAGAATCTGTGTGGCTCGCTGCATAATTGCTGTCCATTTATTTCTGTTATACTAGCAGGGTTATTCAAAGAGAATCGAAAAGTCACCGTACGTTCAGTGACTCTTTCCCTGCACTTCGGGGCGATTCGGCGATACTATTTTGCCGACGCTGCGGTGCATTCAGCAAGCACCGCAGGGCCCCCATAGTGGACGGAAAACCCTTTGCAAACCCGCTGACCACTCGCCGCAAACCCGCCCACCACTCACTGAACACTCACCGAAACCTGCAGAAAACAACTGGATTAACCACGCCAAACACGCCGGAGAAACCCGACTAGCCACCGATAACAGCGCAGAGCAGACAGAAAAAGAGTTTGCCAAAAAAATCCAAACAAAAATGCATAAAAGATCCTAGAAAATCTATAAAAGATTTTTTACTGCAAAATATAATTGTTTATTAGATATTGAATTAAAACTTGGAATATTTTTAATATTGAAGCCTATGGGATTCGCCTGAATAAACCTGCCGAATGAAACCACCAAACAGCAGGGCATTTCGGCAACTTTTTGTGTTCTCTGAATAGACAAAGCATTGTATCATGGTCCTCGCCGTCACCGCCGCTGCAAAGGCAAAACTAGTGCTGCTGCGCACCAACACTCCCTGGGCAGCACATGAATAAGATTCTGGATTATCCCTTTGGCACCACGCAAGATTCCCTCACCACTTCACCCTGGAACCCCGCTTCACCTATTATCTCCCACTTCATCCTTTATTACAGACTCTCACCCTTATTGTTTATCTTTCAGCCTGACTCCCAGCTCACCAGACTTATTGAAATACCAGTAAACCCAGCTCTCAGCCCTGTTCCTGTGATATCCCTCTGTCTGTAAGTTAACCTCTTGTGTCCTCTCTCATATTTCCTATTGTGTGCATTGTCAGCCCTGCTCCAGTCCTGATGTTTCCTCTCTGCCCCGAAACCTGTATAGTATATCCCTTCCTGTCCATTCTAAGTTCTCCCTTTGATTGTTAGGCAGCCCTCTTTCTATCTTACCCATCATCCTGTGTTGTTATATCCAAATAAACCCTTTATTATTTGAAACATATTGCCTGCTTTGTGTGACTGCAACCTGGGCTCACAACCTCACCCACCCAGCCTGGCTGGACCTGACACATTGCTTCTCCAGGGGAATGTCACTGCCCTCGAACAGGCACCGAATGTGCAGGCAATTCGCCAACATTTCGCGAACTGCCTTATCTCAGAATAGCAGAATGGCCAGGAAAAGGAATCGTACGCTGAATTTTAGTGTTCGGTTACCTTTTGGGGCCAGATCGGCTCTCTTTGAATAACCCTGTATCTGTTTTAATCAATAGTCATAGAAAGTCACTCTCACCTCATGGTTTGGGGTCTTCCATGTCCAATTTCCACCAAAAAAGATGAGTCGATAATTATCCCTCTCAAGGTGGATTCCTAAAGGTCTTGAAAATGCTGTCCAATCGAGAAACCATCTCCAGAATAGAATTAAATAGTGATGGCTAAATTCTCCGAATTCATTGAACACACGATTACGCCCAGGAACTATATTTGTAACATCTTTTACAAAAGTCGAAAACTATAAAACAAAATACAAATATTCATAATTATTATTACAACAGATAAATAGTCATATAGTCAGTCACTGCATATTAAACATTTCATCTCCGTCTTTCACAAATTGTGTGTTTTTTTTAACAAAATTACCTAATAAAGCTTATGTAAACTCTATCAGGGTTATCCAAAGAGAATCGCAAAGTTGCCGTACATTCGGCGACTTTTTGTTCCCTGCACTTCAGTGCGATTTGGTGATCTTATCTCACCGACCCTGCAGTGTATTCAGCAAGCACCGCAGGGCGCCCGTAGTGCTAGGGAAAACCCGCCGAACACTCACCGAACAGTCACTCACCAAAACCCGCAGAAAATAGCTGGATTAACCACGCCAAAAACGCCGGAGAAACCCAACTAGCCGCCGATCACAGCGCAGAGCAGCCGCCGGAAAAAGCCGACACGCAGACGAATGAGGTGAAAAAAAAAAAACTGTACGCTTGAAAGTTTGAAAACTGAAATGCTGTTTGCAGGAAAACTACTGAACGAAAATGTCTGAAATGTACATATAAGGTCCACTGAATGATAATAAAAAGGGCTGTTACAGAAAAAGGAAAAACCAATTATAAAAAAAATAAAAAAAGTTTGCCAAAAAATGCCTAAAAGATCCTAAAAAAATCTATGAATAAAGAAACTTTTTACTGCATAATAAAATAAACGGTTTATTAGATATTGAATTAAAATGGGAATATTTTTAACATTGAAGACTATGGGATTCGCCTGAATAAACCTGTCGAATGAAACCACCAAAAAGCAGGGCATTTCGGCAACTATTCCCTGCTGTTTTGTGTTCTCTGAATAGACGAAGCATTGCTTCTCTAGGGGGAGTTCACTGCCCTCGAACTGGCACTGTATGTGCAGGCAATTTGTCACAATTTGACGAATTGCCTGCTTTCTGAATATAGCATAAAATACACAAGAGATGCACTTGAGGAAGACCATACGGTCGAAACGCGTTGTGCCATATATTTTAATAAATAGGTCGATTGTGACCTTTTTTACTTTTCATCGTTTTACAACTTTACTGTGCCTGAGGTTTGGGGAGATCGCATATTGCACTGCATTGTATATTCTGGTGGAGTGCTGTCTTCACTGCATTGCATTTCCTGGTGGAGTGCCGTCTCCATTGCATTGCATATTCTGGTGGAGTGTCGTCTCCATCGCATTGCATACTCTGGAAAAGTACCGTCTCCATTTTCCATCTGCATGAGGCGAAGAGTTCCTGCATTATGTACGAGCTGTCAAAGTATGAGCCAACTATAAAATGGCTCTCCACCATGTGAGTTGTTCAGCTTAATGCGAATTGTGGTGATACATTGCGCAGTATGTCAATTGTAATGTATGTCCCAATTGCTTTCTTTTAGGCTCCACTCCATAGGAGGATTTCCACGCTGCATCTGAGCCATTTTTGCGCGAGGCCCCATCTATATATTTCTCTGCTTTCTGAATAGCCGAATGGGCAGGAAATGTAGCCGTATGCTGAATTTCAGTGTTCGGGGACAGATCGGCTCTGTTTGAATAACCCTGTTAATTTTCATGATTAATTTTTTAGCCTTACAATTTGTTAATATTCGTGTCAGTTTGAATGTAATTTTTTATTGCTAGATAATAATAATATAAAATATTGGACCAGGATCTTACAAAGGAGACAGCACATGTCAAGAAACTAATGAAATCATTCCCCAACAATATCCAGTGAGATCTGGAAAAGCGTGTGCCGCTAACTCTCAGGGTGAAGTACTTAATGATTTAAAAATATATAATTTCTTTGGTCTGTAGGAGGAGGTCACAGGTTATGTCACTACTGATGCTATAATGTCATTGGTGACATCACTAGTGATGTCCTCAATATCATGTGTGATATAACTAGTGAACCAGACTAGGGCTAACGATTCTTTTCATAATCGATTAATCTAAATAATAATCGGCCAACTAATCGATTCATCGGATAGAAAAAAAATTGTTTACTGAAAAGGAATTTTATGTAAAAAAATAACCACAACCCCTCCCCTTTTTTCATAAGCAATTTGTGTAGTGAACTTTCGTACGTACATATGTAAATTGCGTATATTCTGTACTTTTCACACAAGGTATGTGAGTGCTTGGTCAGAGGGATGGGTTATTTATTTTATTTATCTATAAAAGGATTTTACCAGGAAGGATACATTGAGATTTCTCTCGTTTTCAAGTATGTCGATGCTGTGAGTGCTTGGTCAGAGGGATGGGTTGATGCTGCGAGTGCTTGGTCAGAGGGATGGGTGTAACGGTAGCGGTAACGCTGCCACACGAGTAGCGGAGATGAGATCCTTGAGGGCAAAAGTTTCATAAACTACAGACTGTAACTTAATAGCCAAGGAGACACAAGGAAAAACTGAATTGCCTCTAAGCTCTGAAGGTTTCGAGACCAACAGATTACTTGGGAGGCGCTCAAACACCATACGTGGAACGACAGTCCGTGAAGTATTCAAGATGCAGGGCAGTCAGAGATGCAGAAACCAATCGTTCTGGTAAATACTTGAGATTAGTAGATACCTGGTGACTCTCGGAAGGTACTGGCTTGCATACAAGATTGTTATTACTAATATGTACAGAGATACAATTAGAAATAACATTAAACAGAAATAAACAATCGTTTGTTATTGTGGTCTTTGCAAAAACATAAACAGGAGTAGTAGCCTGGGTAAAGGGACCCCGTAGGGTTACAAACGATACCTCCAAACGTGATGGGACAGAACCCAAACAGAGAGCGATCAACCCAGGCAGCAACCAGCATGGGGTTAAATCACTAAAACAAGCGAACGGCGTAATATACATGATAGAGAGAGTAGTCAAAGCCATGCCGGGTCAAATAACAGGAGCAGGAATCTAATACAAAGCAGTGTCGTCAACAGTAAATTGAAATAGATTTAGGAAGTAGCGGTGCATGAAATAGACTCCACAACAGGGCAATGAGGCAACTCCTCGAGCCCTGTTTTAAAGCCTGCGGCTCCTGGTAACCACAACTGACCCCACCCCCTCAGATGCCGATCTGCCAGCAGAAAGTGCTGGCACCCGGTCAGCCAGCGGTCCCCCTTCTTGCCCAGACCCCCCAGGGTGCACAGCGGGGGCTGAGGATGTAACAATGGGTTGATGCTGCATGCGCAGTTTAAGTCCATGTTTGCTTTCTCAAATAAACGCAGCTACAAGCACTGGGTCGAAGATGATGAGGTCATCATGAAATCGGGGTTAATAAGCTAAAGTGGTCAGGGTGTGTAGAGTGTCCCTTTAAATAAATAATTTAGTGAACTTCCCAAATGGAGTGCAATCTTCTGTGAGATGCAGATTAGGGAAAAGCCGAACATCCCCATGTTCAGTTCGCATTCGAACTCGAATAATTTCAAAAGTTAGAGTTCGAACGTGAACACGAACCGAACTCAATGCAAGTCAATGGGACTCGAACGTTTGAATTTTAGAGTGCCCTCCAAGAGGGCATATATGCAAGATATTTGCCATAAAAGGTGTATGGGGGTCTGGGTAGTGCCCTGGGGGATGGGAAACAAGGACAAAAAGTAAAAAAAAAATGTTTTTAAAGGAACAGTGATTTTTCATGAAATAAAGGTTAAGAATATAAAAAAAAAAAATCCTTCAAATATCGTGCCTAGGAGGTCCCCATAACCTGCCCGTGAAGTGGCGGATTTGTAGGATGTATAGAAACATTTAGAAACAAAAAAATGACGTTTCAAATGACGTAAACGGTTTTCCTTTTAATCTATTCATAAACAACTGCTTGGGGCGGCAGTCTGTATTATAAGAGGAGACATTTTAGGACACGCAGAACAAGTTTAGTGATTTTTTTTGGCTAAATTATGGTGAAACTTATGCAGGCTTTGGATGAAAGTAACAATAGGTGCTTTAAAATTGGGCCTTTAGCATCGTCAACAGTGCCGTCACACCGTAACCCCTCTGAGGATATGAATCTGATACAGGCTGTATGAAAAGACATTTTAGGACGCGCAGAAAAAGTTTAGTGTTTTTTTGGGCTAAATTATGGTGAAACTTATGCAGGCTTTGGATGAAAGTAATAATAGGTGCTTTAAAATTGGGCCTTTAGCGTCGGCAACAGTGCCTTCTCACCGTAACTCTTTTGTGGTATTGTGGAAGAGTGCAGGGTTGGACACTGCGGTCCAAAAAATTAAAATGATATAAATCTGGTAATATAGGCATCAGTGGCAATGCACCCAAATATTGTGCCTTTGGTGGCAGCAAGTGCCTTCACACAGTAACCCTTTTGTGGATCAACAGCAGTAGGTAATGTGGAAAAGGCTGAACCCGATGGACGCATGTCTTTTTTCAGCCTATATAACTATGTAACTATGTATTGTGGAAGAGGGCAGTAGTGGAGGTTTTGTGAATGCAGAAGAGATCCCCAATCTATTCCGTTATGTCAGCATCAGGGGATTGATAGCTGCTGATCCAGGACTGATTCATTGTGTAAATGTCAGCCGGTCTACAGAGTCGGTGGACAGACGCACTCTTTTGTCTGTGACAAAACCTCCAGCGGCACTGCACGTCCTTTCAGAAAGCACGCTGGATGAAGGGCAACCTAGTAGCTACATAGCATATTGGCTAAGTTCTGGCCAGTGATCCAATCTCAACACCCAGTAAGCCAGTGGATCATCTGCTGGAAAGGTATCCAGGTCTGCCCTTGCCCCTAGGTAGTCCTGCACCATACAGTGAAGACGATGGCAATGGGTGCCTACATTTGACGTCCCTGGGCTAAAAAATTTGGAAAAGGCATCAGTCAAGCGGCCTGTTTCACCGCTCTTCCTCTGATCAACCACAGCCTCAGAAGCACCTGTGTCATCACTTGGTAACCTACCAGTGCCTGGAAAGGTGTTACACAAGTGTCGCTTTAGAGCGTCCTCAAGTTTTTTCATCCTCTCCTCCCTCTGTGCGGGCAGGATGAGCTCTGCAACTTTACCCTTGTATCGTGGATCAAGAAGGCTTGCCAACCAGTAATGATCCCTCTCCTTGATAGCACAAATCCTGGGGTCCTTTACCAGGCTTTGCAGGATAAGGGAGCCCATGCAGCGTAGGTTGGAGGTGGCATTAGCTTCCGAGTCTTCCTGGTCAATGAGGATGACCCCATCGTGCACTTCCTCCTCCCAGCCACGTACTAGACCTTGGGTTTCTGGGGACACAAAACCCTCCCTTGAGGAATCCCCACTACTTTAAATATTCCGCCTCCTCCTCATCCTCCTCCTGTCTGATCTGAGGAGGACCTGCAGGAATGCTGTCTGCGGAAAGACTGGGGCCTTGAGAGATAGGCCACCACCACCACACCTCTCCCTCTTCCTCCTCCTCCTTCTGTGTCTCTGACAGGGGCTACGCAATGGCTCAAGCAAAAAGATGTCATACGGTGCTTGAGCTGGTTTGTTTAGGGGACAGGAGCCACACCGGGCCAGAAATTCTGTCAGCTCTGCAGGGGCAAGTTAACACCATGCCAGCTTCAGCTGGGAATGGTCGTCTGTGATAATGGCAGCAACTTTCTCTCCGCCCTATTCCTGGGTAAGTTGATGCATGTACCATGTCTAGCACACGTCCTAAATCTGGTGGTACAGTGTTTCCTAACCAGGGCTGGCAGAGCTTCTCAGCCATGCCAGAAAAGTCTGCAGCCACTTCAGATGGTCATTCCCAGCAAGTGTTCGTCTGAAGAAAGTCAAAGAGAATTCCACCTTCCCATAAACCGACTGATCTGTGACATGCCCACCAGGTGGAACTCGACATTAGCAATGCTGCAGCGTCTGCACAAGCAGCAGAGGGCCATCAACGAGTACCTGTGTGAGTATGGCACAAGGACAGGTTCAGGTCAACTTGGGTTTTTTCCCCCTCCCCCCGCAGTGGCTGATGATCAAGGATGCATGCACTGTACTGTCACCATTTGAGGAGGCAACGAGGATGGTGAGCAGGGACAGTGCATGCATCAGTGACACAATTCCTTTAGTGTACCTGCTGGAGCACACTCTGCGGGGAAATATAGATGTGGCACTAGAGTCAGAGCAGCGGGAGGAAGAGGAGGACTTCCCTAGCTCTCAAGGCCCCAGTCTTTCCGCAGACAGCATTCCAGAGGAGGAGGAGGAATATTTAAGTAGTGGGGGCATTGAAGGTGGGGATTCCTCAAGGGAGGGTTTTGTGTGCCCAGAAACCCAAGGACTAGTACGTGGCTGGGAGGAGGAAGTGCACTGTAAGGTCCTGGGCCCTGACCCCCCTGGCACCCCATTTGGTTCCACATCCTGCAGGCCCCCTGCAGGATCCAGAACTTTTGCATTGACGCTACACATCATGAACTCTCACATGCTGACCAGGGAGACTCACCTGCCCTTCATTTTCCCTAATCTGTTCTTCATATAAGGGAGTCCCACCCTTTCCTCAGGACTTCCACATTGCTTTACCTGGCTGTGAATCTATGTACCAAAGCTCCCTGAGACCTTCTGGACACTCACCTGAATTCTGCAACCAAAGACCCCAAGGACCCTCTGTATTATCTGGACATTCTTCTGCTCCATAAACCGGTACCCTCCCATCCTTTTGCCCCCAATCTAGGACCCCCGTGTACCAGACCCTTTTGCTTAACCCTGACTACGCCTTTGTATGTCCTTGCCGGATTCTGAGCTATAGTGTTTATTTCCAATAAACACCCTTTGTGATACCGTAAACCTGCCTCTATCCTGCATCCTGGGCTCACAACCCCATCTTGCTACACCGAGCACAGTCTGAACCCTTACAAAATGTGGAAGTCCAAACCCTGTGAGCCCGCGTGATATTAGCCCATGTTCAAAGATTGAAAGAGACTAGCCAAAATATCCAACAGCATCTTGATTCCCTGTTGGAATATCTGCAGCGGACCTTAAAGGACACGTCGACTAAGGCTAGGGTCAGAGTGGGGCAGTCGGAACGCGCGTGCAGGCGCACTAAATCACGGCGGCAGTAGCAGCACATAACGGCCAATGACGGCCAATATACGCAGTACGTGCGTACAAAAGTGCGCCGACACCACGCAACCGACAAATGAACGCATTTTTCTCAGAACGTGAAACCGCTGCTACAGACGTACAGAGTGCGCTGCGGCCGCATGGCAGCGTGTGTGCGTGATTAGGAGACGTCAGACGCTGCTAGTGTGCGGCCAACATAACGTTCAAACAGCCGGATTTCCCTAGAATTTACCTCACCGTCATGAAATACGTCCAGAATTGCGCATCGTCTGACCACTTAAGCGTATTCCGTGAAAAAATGCGTGCGCACGCATCGACGTACATTTTGACGGTGGCTGCAGAAAATGCGCTCATCTGTCCCTAGCCTAAAGTGTGCATTCCAGTTCCTAAAGGAGCTCGAGGACCCCTAACCGAAAAGGAAAAGGCAAGAAGAGCACAAGATTTATGTTTTTATTGTGGAGATAGCTGGCATAGAATATCTGCCTGCCCACTACGCCCACCCAAGCCAGCGACAAAAAAACTTGACAAGTCTGCTTCTAGGAAACCTGCTTCTACCAGGCCTATTCAGACCGCCTACATAGGCACCTGTGTCTACACTTCACCTTTGGTTCCTGATCTACCTAAGAAACCTAAGCCTTGCCGGTTCCCCATGGTCAAATTCCGCCAGACCTCAGTGTCCAAGGTCGCTGCCTGCAACCCGCAGGATCCCAAGAATCTGCTTCCATGCAACCTGCAGGATCTTCAAGAGGTCGCTGCCCTGCAACCTGCAGGATCTCAAGAGGTCGCTGCCCTGCAACCTGCAGGATCTGAAGAGGTCGCTGCCCTGCAACCTGCAGGATCTGAAGAGGTCGCTGCCCTGCAACCTGCAGGATCTGAAGAGGTCGCTGCCCTGCAACCTGCAGGATCTGAAGAGGTCGCTGCCCTGCCAACCTGCAGGATCTGAAGAGGTCGCTGCCCTGCAACCTGCAGGATCTGAAGAGGTCGCTGCCCTGCAACCTGCAGGATCTCAAGAGGTCGCTGTCCTGCAACCTGCAGGATCTCAAGAGGTCGTGTCCTGCAACCTGCAGGATCTCAGAGGTCGCTGCCCTGCAACCTGCAGGATCTCAAGAGGTCGCTGCCCTGCAACCTGCAGGATCTCAATGGTCGCTGCCCTGCAACCTGCAGGATCTCAAGAGGTCGCTGCCCTGCACGTCGCAGACTCTCCAGGCGTCGCTGCCCTGCACGTCGCAGACTCTCCAGGCGTCGCTGCCCTGCACGTCGCAGACTCTCCAGGCGTCGCTGCCCTGCACGTCGCAGACTCTCCAGGCGTCGCTGCCTGCACGTCGCAGACTCTCCAGGCGTCGCTGCCCTGCACGTCGCAGACTCTCCAGGCGTCGCTGCCCTGCACGTCGCAGACTCTCCAGGCGTCGCTGCCCTGCACGTCGCAGACTCTCCAGGCATCGCTGCCCTGCACGTCGCAGGTCTCCAGGCGTCGCTGCCCTGCAACCCGCAGGCTCTCCAGGCGTCGCTGCCCTGCAACCCGCAGGCTCTCCTGAACTGTCACCGCCACGGGACCGTCGCCGCTGCCGTAAGGCCAAACCGCTAACTGCCCCGCAAGAGCCGTGCTGTAGTCAGGCCGCCACAGAGCCGTGCAGTGCCGAGATCCATTCCTTGCAGGGCGCTGCCCCACCGGTCCTTTCCGAGGGCGCTGCCCCACCGGTCCTTTCCGAGGGCGCTGCCCCACCGTGCCTCGTCAAGGGCGCTGCCCCACCGGTTGCCAAGGGCGCTGCCCCACCATGCCTCGTCAAGGGCGCTGCCCCTCCGGTTGCCAAGGGTACATCTAAGAGCCGTGTCACCAAGATGATTAATACCCCAGAAGGCACCGTTCTTATGGAACCCTTGCCACCTGGGTTTATCTACGGCTCGAACGGGACTATGGTCAGATGCGCAGACCTGCAGGTGTTTACGAATGCTAAAAGTGCCTGGAGATAGCTTAGCAGTGATAAAGTTCTGCCCAACCCTGGTCATCATGAACATTATTCTGCACTCCAATGGTGCAAAGACTATTTGTCCCATCATCCGCCAGTGTGACTCTGACCTCGGCCTGGGCTGTCCAGAGTCCGGCCCTTAGAGGGGGGGCTTCTGTAAGGTCCTGGAGGCCCTGACCCCCTGGCACCCCATTTGGTTCCACATCCTGCAGGCCCCCTGCAGGTTCCAGAACTTTTGCATTGACGCTACACATCATGAACTCTCACATGCTGACCAGGGAGACTCACCTGCCCTTCATTTTCCCTAATCTGTTCTTCATATAAGGGAGTCCCACCCTTTCCTCAGGACTTCCACATTGCTGTTACCTGGCTGTGAATCTATGTACCAAAGCTCCCTGAGACCTTCTGGACACTCACCTGAATTCTGCAACCAAAGACCCCAAGGACCCTCTGTATTATCTGGACATTCTTTCTGCTCCATAAACCGGTACCCCCATCCTTCTGCCCCCCATCTAGGACCCCCCGTGTACCAGACCCTTTTGCTTAACCCTGACTACGCCTTTGTATGTTCCTTGCCGGATTCTGAGCTATAGTGTTTATTTCCAATAAACACCCTTTGTGATAACCGTAACCTGCCTCTATCATTGCATCCTGGGCTCACAGCCCCATCTTGCTACACCGAGCACAGTCTGAACCCTTACATGCACGATGGGGTCATCCTCCTCATTTGCCAGGAAGACTCGGAAGCTAATGCCACCTCCAACCTACCCAAGGACCCCAGGATTCATGCTATCAAGGAGAGGGATCATTACTGGTTGGCAAGCCTTCTTGATCCACGATACAAGGGTAAAGTTGCAGAGCTAATCCGGCCCGCACAGAGGGAGCACAGGATGAAAAAACTTGAGGATGCTCTAAAGCGACACTTGTGTAACACCTTTCCGGGCACTGGTAGGTTACCAAGTGATGACACAGGTGCTTCTTAGGCTGCAGATGATCAGAGGAATAGTGGTGAAGGACGGGGCCGCTTGACTGATGCCTTTTTAAAAAATTTTTAGTCCACGACGCCCAGGGACGTGAAATGTAGGCACCCACTGCCATCGTCTTCACCATATGGTGCAGGACTACCTAGGGGCAAGGGCAGACCTGGATACCTTTCCAGCAGATGATCCACTGGCTTACTGGGTGTTGAGATTGGATCAATGGCCAGAATTTAGCCAATATGTTATGCAGCTACTAGGTTGCCCTTCATCCAGCGTGCTTTCTGAAAGGACGTTCAGTGCCGCTGGAGGTTTTGTCACAGACAAAAGAGTGTGTCTGTCCACCGACTCTGTAGACCGGCTGACATTTATAAAAATGTATCAGTCCTGGATCAGCAGCTATCAATCCCCTGATGCTGACGTAATGGAATAGATCGGGGATGTCTTCTGCATTCACAAAACCTCCAGCACTGAACTCTTCCACAATACCACAAAAGGGTTACGGTGTGAAGGCACTTGCTGCCAGGAAAGTCACAATATTTGGCTGCACTGACACCTGTGCCAGATTTATATCATTTAAATTTTTTGAACCGCAGGGTCCAACCCTGCACTCTTCCACAATACCACAGAGGGGTTACTGTATGACGGCACTTGCAGGCCTGGTACCAAAGGCACAATATTTGAGTGCACTGACGCCTTTACCAGATTCATATCTTTTTAATATAGGACCGCATGGTCCACTCCTGCACTCTTCCACAATACCACAGAGGGGTTACGGTGTGACGGCACTGTTGCCGACGCTAAAGGCCCAATTTTAAAGCACCTATTGTTACTTTCATCCAAAGCCTGCATAAGTCTCACCATAATTTAGCCCAAAAAAATCACTAAACTTTTTCTGCGCGTCCTAAAATGTCTTTTCATACAGGCTGCCGCCCCAAGCAGTTGTTTATGAATAGATTAAAGGAAAAGCATTTACCGTCATTTGAAACGTCATTTTTTTGTTTTTAAATGTTTCTATACATCCTAAAAATCCACCACTTCACGGGCAGGTTTTGAGGACTTCCTAGGCACGATATTTGAAGGAATTTTTCGGTTTTATTTTTAGCCCTTATTTCATGGAAAACTCACTGTCTCTTTAAAAACGGGACAGTTTTTTTATTAAACTTTTTGTCCTTGTTTCCTGTCCCCCAGGGCACTACCTGGACCCCTATACACCTTTTATGGCAAATATCTAGCTTATATGCCCTCTTGGAGGGCACTCTAAAAATTGAACTTTGAGTTCCATTGACTTGTATTGAGTTTGTGTTCGAGTTCGCGTTCGAATTTTTGAAAAGTTCGAGTTCGAATGCGAACCGAACTCGGGGGTGTTCGGCTCATCCCTAACGAGCACTTTGGGGACTCTTGGGGGTCACAAGTGAGATGATACCTACACTCCAACAAAGGAGACCCTCATGCTCACTCATCCACTCTCAAGTCTTAATTGACTGATACTTTCACTGGATCACTAATTCACTCTGGTATTTCCAGATATTCAGATATACACTATATATCCCACTATCCAAAATTGAACCGCGACAGATCTTCATAGAGATCAAACAGCAACGCATTATACACCTTATACACATTTATTCAGGAGAATCCCATAGACTTCAATGTCAAAAATATTCCCATTATAATTCAATATCTAATAAACCCGTTCATTATAAAATTCTGCAGTAAAGAGTCTCTTTATTTATAGATTTTTTAGGATATTTTAAGCATTTTGTTTTTTAAAAAGTCTGATTTTTTTTTTTTTTATTATTTTTTTAAGTTTACTTATTTTTTCTGTAACAGCCCTTTTTATTATCATTCCCTGGACCTCCTGTGTAAATTTCAGACATTTTCACTCCGTAGTTTCTTTGCAAACAGCGTTTCATTTTCACACATTCACACAAACTATTTTGCTAATTTATTCACTGCTTCGGCTGCGTGTGATCGGCTCCTGCTCGCAGGTTAATCCAGATGTTTTTGTGGGTTTTCGGCGTGCATTCGCTGGGTTTTGCGGTTCATTTTCATCGGGTTTGCGGCAGCTTTTCCCTGCAATTCGGGGACTGTGGTGCTTGCTGAATACACCGCAGGGTCACCGAAATGGGATCGGCAAAAGGAACCGAATTGAAGAGAACGAAAGTCACTGAACCTGCGGTGACTTTTCGAATCTCTTTGAATAACCCTGTCAGTCACTACTGTAGCGTGATTATTGAATACCAAGATTCTTATCAAAATCCAATAATAAACAGATAATATCTGTATCATAGTTAAATTGATTGCGAGTGGCTGTGGATAATAAATTCTACTGTCTTCTTTATAAATTGGCTTAACTTTCCAAGCGGAGTAGATATTCTGAAGTGGATATGCAGATCAAACAAAACTATGCTATGTATTTAGTGTAATAAATACTCAAACAATTGTTAACTGTTTAAGTAAAAATATATATACGTTGTTGTAATAGAAACTCTTGTTGCATCATTGGCTGGAAATCATCTGTGTTTGATAGAATTCAATTAACTGATATATCCTATGGTTTTATGAATCTGTATACGTACGAAAAGAATGTAAATTATGTCCATCTTGGATCTTCTGAAATAATTGGTTAAAGTGTGGTTTATTGATTAATCGATTGAGGTTATAAAAGAATGAGAGATTAATGTGGTTCTGCGTTAATTCTGCTACATTATATGTATTGCTGATAAGGGTTGTGTCTCATTTCTTCTAACTATCGATATCAAATTGCCTACAAATCAGTGACGCCCCATACCTGGAGGGATCTCACTGAGATCAACGTCTCTCCAACCAAAAACATCTGACAGGCTGTGAGTGATCGGAGCGATGTCTGGACTGGCTGGGAGCGATGTCTGGACTGGCTGGGAGCGATGTCTGGACTGGCTGGGAGCGATGTCTGGACTGGCTGTGAGTGGGAGACATGTCTATTATGGGAGACATTGAGTGGGACCAGAAATTAACACTGCCCCCACCTCCAAGCCTTACTGCAGTCAGATACAGTGAGGGAGGCATGAGGGGAGGGAAGCAGCATTTTAACTAAAACAAAAAGGGCCCTACTACATTCTTTGTGCAGTTTTTTGCATGCGCGCAAATGCGCATTTGCTTGAGGGGCAAATCCCTTTGCGCAGAACGTTGTATTACGACGTTTGCGCAAACAATGCGCGTTAACGTCTACCGCGAGTGACCCTGCGCAAATGAAAAGTCATGCACGCATCCTATACTTAACATTGTGAGCGCAAATGCGTTCGTGCGCTGGTACGCGGATGGTATTACAATCTTTGCGCAACGTTTTCCGAACGACGTTTGCGCCAATTTTTTTTAACGTCTTTGAAAAGCTGGTGGTAACTGCAAAATTGATCGTTCTGGCCGACACTAAATACACCAGCCTGAAAATAATAAAAAATTACAGCACAGTATAGTTACACATTCTACACATACCCAAACCATTAACCCCTTCGCTGTGGATGACATGTGGGGCACAACCTCATTGCTCCACACGTCATCTGCTTGCGGGAGCCCCGGCAGAGATACTCACTAGACATGTGCATTCGTTTTAGTACGAAAACGATTTAGTCCGAATTTTGGGATAATTTAGTTTTCGTATGACTCAAGAGAAACGAAACTGCTCAGCACAAAAAACGAAAGAAACTAAAATAAAATGCACTACATTTTAGTTTCAGTCCTTTTTGTGATATTACATTGATGAGTGAAGGAGACCAACAATGAAGAGCGCAACATCGCAAGATCTGAAGTTCTGCACCCTCCACATGCCAATGCAGTAGGATGTTCTATACAGAGAGGGGCATTAATTAAGGCAGGAGGGTGTTCTATACAATATACAGAGAGGGTTATTAATGCAGGAGGATGTTATATACATTATACAGAGAGGAGCCTTTTTTTTATTTAGCCCTTTAAATCCAGTGGCTGTGAGCGCTGAGATCGGCTGCTTGTTACATTATCTCTCAGTACAATGTATCAGGCTCAGCTGTTACAGTAACTGACTGTAACAGCGCTCAGAGTTTCAGTAAAACAAGGAATTAATATTGTTCTAACCTCTTATATATAAAAATATTATTTACTAGTTTTATTGAAACTCTGAGCGTTGTGATGAGCAGCAGTCAGTTACTGTAACAGCTTTGTAATATGGCCCACATTGTGCTGAGAGTGAGAGGTTCTGTAACAAGCAGCGATCTCTGCCCTCTGAGGAGCCACTACAATAGTAATTGTATCCACTGGTTTTCGGGTGAATGAAATTAGTTTTCATACTAAAGAACTGAAAACGAATTTCTTTAGCAACTAAATAAATTGCATTTTAGGACTAATCCATTAGTTCAAAACGAAATTTTGTGCTGTGCACATGTCTAATACTCACCTCTCTGTCTGGGGTCCCGCGGCAGTCTGACTTCAGCGTCCTCAGATGCTGAATTTAAGCCCCTCCCGACGTCAATGACATCATAGCACCATGATGTCATTTCTAGGCGACCCCCGGCAATTCAGGGAGATCGCCTGGAAGGTATGGGGGGAATCCGTTCGTATCCCTCTCCCTCCCGATCGGGAAGGAGCAGTGTCAAAAGCCAGGCACTGCTTAAAAGGGGAGAGTCTCCCCTTTTAAGCGGTGCCTGGCTTTAACCCCTCAGGCACTGGGGCGCAATTCAGCGCCGAATTGCGGCTTAGCTCCGGTGGGGGCCGCCATCTTGTCGGGCAGCGAGGGGGGACCCAGGGGTGGAGCAGTCATCACGCATAGCGTGATGACGTCAGATAGCCAGGGAACCCCTAGCTGCCCAGGATTTCCCTAGGAAATCCCCTGGTGGAGATACGGGATTCCTTTGAGACCCGATATCTCCAGAACCGTGGCAGCTAGGAGGTCATGGATCATGGCCTTTCGAATGATACCCAACATGACCATGTGCAAAGTAAATAAAAAATAATTTTAAAAAAACCAACATTTTTTTTGTGTGTTTTTATTAATGCAGCAATATTGTTCACATTTCAATTATAATGTGAACAATGCTGCACTGATGATTTTTTTCTATGGGGTGCGTTTGAGAAAATTCACGTAATTCACGTGAAAAATCACGTAATTCCCACCCAAAAAATGTAACAAGTCCAATTCTAATTTTTTTTTTACAAGTGCACCCCATAGGAAATATAACCGCAAACGCTCATGTGATAAAATGTGAAAAAAAAAAACACTTTACACGCTGTAAATTATTAAAAATTCTAATTTTATTGCATTTTGTGTTATACAGGCAGGACATGACGTATATATATAAAAATGATATATTATGAATCTGCAGAGTCTGCTGGAAAGAACGATATATAATATGTCTGGGTCATTTAATAAAATGTGGCGTCAAATCGCGTTTAAACATGAGCGAAAGCGGTAAAAATGAGCTCCGCACACAGCAGTCAAATGGCTCAGCAGGGGGTTAAATAGTGAGTTCCTGCGTTTTTTTTTTATTGCTGCAGCATGTATACTCAGATTTACTTTGGCAGGCACAAAAACTAAAGTGAGTTAATTAAGGTAAATTGATGTCAATTACGGTTCTGAAGTCTGATTGGCGAATCCCGTGAAAATAACGATGCACACACTGATCTACATGGGCAACGTTACTGCGCGCCTATTTATCTGCGTTTTGCGCGTTCGTTTTACTTGCGTTTTTTTTTGACGGATGAAAAAATGCGCGAGGATTGTAATATCAGCGTTAATTTTCACGCAATAACGCATTTTGCGTCGCGCAAAAAAAATGTGCTGTGCGAACGAAATTGCGCGAAGAATGTAATAGGGTCCAGGGTGACACAGTGTGAATGATATTATGTACATACAGTGTGTCACAGTGTGAATGATATTATGTATATACAGCGTGTCACAGTGTGAATATTATGTGAAAGATAATTGATTATAAATGTCCTGTGAAAAGCCTGTTCTGATAAAATGGGCTGTAATATTCCCCCCTCCCATTTTCAGTGTCAAATTCTGTATGTCTTTTCTTACATAGAATGTTGGCCTGTGTGGCCGATTTCCTGTTATGTTCAGTGCAGCAAATGTTAGCAAAAGCGGGAAGATAGGAAAAAGATTTCCTGGAACCATATATGGTAAAAAGTGCTTATGCCTCACTGGTTAAACTCTGACGTATAATTGTATCTGTATGCTGATTGGCTGTTATATAACATTCCTATGTTGGGGGGGGGAAAGGAAGTTCTTTTCTACAATGACCGTTTCTATTGGATGTTGAAATAATAAACGGTTCTGACTGACCATGAGATAGTGAGACGTGAAAAACGGCCATATCCTGGTGTGGTTGGTTTTATTGTCTCCTCTGATCAGAGCGCAGCGCATGCATTTTGCTTCCTTATGATATATAGGAAGAAATGACAGACTTTTTGGAATTCCATTTATGGTAATTATATTAGGAAAATTGTTTTTTGTTTGCTTAAGGTTATAATTTAACATTATGTATATACAGCGTGTCACAGTGTGAATGATATGTACATACAGCGTGTCACAGTGTGAATGATATTATATACATACAGCGGGTCACAGTGTGAATGATATTATATACATACAGTGTGTCACAGTGTGAATGATATGTATTGTAGAGGTCGGCAGGGCTGGGTCCTGGATGGACAATCTGTTTCACCCCTATTTGGGTTGTGGACCCTTTAAGGGCAACCACAGGGTTAATCTTCCTGTCCAGGAAGAGTTTTAAAGCCAGCAACTCCCAGATAGGATTGTGGGAGTTCAGGAAAAGGAAAGTAATCAGTGGAAGCTGTGTGTTTGTGTCCCAAAAGCAGGAGACGTGCTGTGCCTTGCTGGAGAGGCTTCTACATACTGGGGAAAGGATTCCCTAGGTTTGGGACTGTTTAAAGCGTTGGTGAGCCACTATTATTTCTCTGTTTATTTGTGCTGAAGATCAGGACTAATTTCGCTGAACCCAAGCGTGTACTTATTATGTTGCCTTTTTGACTGTCCTGAAAGGGTGAATAAAACTCTTTTGTTTGTGAAAGACATTGTGCACGTGCTCTGTGGGCCCCCAAACGTCACAACTGGTGTTTGGAATGCGGGCAATTTGCTACCCCTCACACGCCAAGCAAGAGGAATTTTTGTGAAGAAAAAAATAAAAACTGACATTTTTAAAGGACAGTGTTCTGATTGCATGTCCTGAGCTAAGGCTGCACTGAAGTCCACAGCTATGGAGGAGCTCGTTAAGCAGATGGTCTTTGTCAGTGTGCAGGCCCAGACTCGCCATGAGGAGGCGATGGCTCAGCAGCAACAAGCCCTGGCACAGGCTGTTGCTGCCCAACAAGAAAGCACCCATTTGCTGGCTACACAACTTGCAGCACAGCAGGTAGCCACACAGACGCAGATCAATGCCCTGCGGGAGGCCATGCAGCAACTTGCACCTGGATGTGATCAAGCAGTGGTCATTACTGGTAACCATGTCTCCATAAGGGCCAGTCATTTCCTCCAAAAACTGTCTGCCAGTGATGATGTGGAAGCATTTCTGACCACGTTTGAAAGGACTGCTGAGAGAGAGAGGGGTGGCCCCAAGACCAATGGGCCGGTCTCATTGCCCCGTTTCTGACAGGAGACCCTCAAAAGGCATATTTTGACCTGCCCCTAGAAGATGCAAAGAATTATGACCGGCTGAAAGCTGAGGTTCTGGCCCGCCTTGGGGTAACTGTTGCTGTCCGGGCTCAACGTGTTCACTGCTGGAAGTACTGCCCTGACCAGCCACCCCGGTCCCAGATGCATGACTTAGGACAGTTGGTTAAAAAGTGGTTGCAGCCAGAGACCCTGACTAGAGAGCAAATGGTCGAAAGTGTTGTGATGGACCACTACCTGAGGTCTCTACCAAAGGATCTACAGCACTGGGTCAGCCATGGGGACCCCAAGACTGCAGCACTGGTAGTCGAGATGGTGGAGAGATACACCGTGGTGGAGGACCTGCTCAGACCAACCAGTCATCGAGGACCAGTCTTGCCACCGCCTGTGAGGCCTGCTTCAGTTCCTCGGAGGGAATAGTCACTGGACCCGGGAACCAGCACCCCAAAATCATCTTCCTCGGTTCTGCAGAGGCCTGTCGCTACCCGAACTGCTGGCGATATACAGTGTTGGAGGTGTCGCGCCTGGGGCCATACCCAGGCGCAGTGTCCACTACAGGAGGAGCCCATGGAGTGTGGATCTGCTCGGAGAGTGTCTTTCTACACCCTCACAACGTGCACTACCCACCTTGACCTAGAGGGGGGTCAGTTTGAATGTACTGTGTGGGTGAATCACCGCCCAGCCAAAGCTCTCCTGGACTCTCGGAGTATGGTCACCCTGGTGCATGCCCGGGTAGTCGGAAGGCTCGGTCCAGTACAAAGAACCCTCCGGGTTGTCTGTATCCATGGGGATACTCGGGAGTATCCGCTGATCCCTGTCACCATTTCTGCCAGGAACACTTCGGTCACCCAAGAGGTCGGGGTGGTGAGTACTCTGATACATGATGTGATTGTGGGACGGGACTGCCCCTTGTTTGCTGAACTGTGGTGCTTGGCACAAACTGAACTGCCCATCGAACTGGGGAACAATTCAGGGTCACCCCCACCAAACATGACTGTGGACACTGTTGATGAGGAGTTGCTCAAATGTGTTCAAAATAAGAATGTTGTAACTGATGTGAGTGTCCTAGCTACTCAACCTGAGTTGACACCCAAGGAGGGGGAATCCTCTCCCTTGCCGGTTATGGTAGGAGAGGATGAAGAGGAATTATCCCCTGTAGATATTACACTTGGGGTGGATGAGGGGGAGGGTTCTTCTTATCCAGTACACCCTGACTTAGATGTGTCCAGAGGTGCATTTGGCAGGGCTCAAATGGGTGACCCGATGTTGATGAATGCTCGCGAACAGGTAACTGTTGTCAGTGGGGTACCTCAAGCACCAGTTGCAGAGAAAAGATTTCCTCACTTTGCGGTCAATAATGATCTGTTCTACCGGGTATCAGAAATTCGGGGAGAAATTGTGGAACAATTACTAGTACCCCAGCCCTACCAGAGAATGGTGCTGGATCTGGCTCACAATGATGCTCTAGGTGGTCACCTGGGAGCTGAGAAAACCAAGGCCCGGATAACAGACCGGTTTTACTTGCCAGGGATCGGTGCCGCAGTGAAGAGGTACTGTTCCTCCTGCCCTGTTTGCCAGTTAACTGCCCCAGCACCCCATTATAGGAACCCCTTGGTGCCTCTGCCAATAATTGAGGTGCCCTTTGAGCACAACGCTCTGGATATAGTGGGTCCCTTAGAGAAGTCTGCTCGGGGACACCGATATATCCTGGTGGTTCTTGATTATGCCACAAGGTATCCAGAGGCGGTTCCTTTAAGAAACCCTACATCAAAGGCCATTGCACGGGAATTGTTTTTTGTTTTCGAGAACTGGCCTGCCAAGGGAAATTTTGACAGACCAGGGGACCCCATTTATGTCCCGGGTGATTGCAGATGTGTGCAAGTTGTTCCAAATCAAGCAGTTGCGAACATCTGTTTATCACCCTCAGACAGATGGTCTGGTAGAAAGATTCAACAAAACTCTGAAAATGATGCTTAAAAGGGTTGTGCAGAGAGATGGAAGAGACTGGGATCATTTGCTTCCCGCACTGCTGTTTGCTATTCGAGAGGTTCCTCAGGCCTCCACGGGGTTTTCACCTTTTGAGCTGGTGTATGGTCGCAGACCCCGGGGATTGCTAGATTTGGTGAAGGAGACATGGGAAAGTGAGTCCTCTCCACACAAATCGCTCGTTGAACATATCTCTCAGATGAGAGAGAGAATTTCCAAAGTGATGCCTTTGGTACAGGAACATTTGCAGAAAGCTCAGGAGGCCCAGAAAAGGGTGTACAACCGGTCAGCCAAGCTGCGGCAATTTCAGGTGGGGGACCGGGTAGCAGTACTTATACCCACGGTGGAAAGTCGGTTCCTAGCCAAGTGGCAGGGACCATATGAGGTGGTTGAAAAAGTAGGGGAAGTAAACTACCGAGTGCATCAGCCTGGGAAAAGAAAACCATACCAGATATACCACATAAATTTGTTAAAACCCTGGAGAGCCCGAGAGGTGTCCACCATGGTTGGGGTAGGTATAGAGTCTGATGGTGTTGACGCAGTACACATTGCTGCCACCCTGTCCAAACCCCAAACCCAAGAAGTTAAGGAGTTTCTGCAAAGAAACAAAGGCATGTTTTCAGGACTACCGGGATTAAACATGATATTGTGACGGAACCCCATGTAAAGGTTCGGGTAAAGCCGTACCGCATCCCAGAAGCCCATAGAAAGGCTGTTTCTGAAGAGGTTAAAAAAATGCTTCAGCTTGATGTCATTGAGGAGTCACAGAGTGAATGGTCGAGCCCCATCGTGTTGGTACCGAAGCCCAACGGCACTCTGCGATTCTGCAATGACTTCAGGAAACTTAACGAGGTGTCAAAATTTGACGCGTATCCCATGCCAAGGGTGGATGAATTAATAGAGAAATTGGGTCCGGCCCGTTATATCACCACCCTGGACCTTACTAAGGGATACTGGCAGATACCCCTGACTAAGGAAGCTAGGGAGAATACTGCTTTTTCCACTCCAGAGGGTCATTTTCATTATAAGCGGATGCCTTTTGGGTTACACTCAGCCCCGGCCACCTTCCAACGAGCGATGGATGGGGTGCTCCGCCCCTACCTGAGATATACCTCGGTCTACCTGGATGACATTGTCATCTTCAGTCCAGATTGGGAGTCCCATCTTCCCCGGGTTCAGACGGTTTTGGACGGTTTGAGGAAAGCGGGCTTTACTGTTAACCCTGAGAAAAGTGCGGTAGGGATGGAGGAAGCTATGTCGTAGGCAGGGGTCTGGTAAAGCCACAATTTAACAAAGTAGAGGCTATCCAGAACTGGCCACGCCCCCTCACGAAAAAGCAGGTTTGTGCTTTTCTGGGTATAGTGGGGTATTACCGGCGGTTTGTCCCCAATTTTGCCTCTATTGCTGCACCACTGACTGACCTGACGAAAGGTAGGTAGTCAGTGATGATTCAATGGAATGCCAATGCTGAAGATGCCTTCGAGAAGCTTAAAAATGCGTTGTGTCAGCACCCAGTGCTGGTAGTCCCTGATTTCATGAGGGAGTTCATTGTACAGACGTATGCCTCAAGTGAGGGTTTGGGGGCTGTGCTATCCCAAGAAGTCAATGGGGAAGAGCACCCCGTGGTTTTTCTTAGTAGGAAACTGACGGCAGCGGAGAAAAACTATGCTGTGGTGGAAAGAGAGGGCTTGGCCATAAAGTGGGCCTTGGATTCTTTGAGATACTTCCTGTTGGGCAGGAAGTTCCGTTTAGTGTCTGACCATGCCCCATTGACCTGGATGAGGCAGCACTGCCACGCTAATGCCAGGGTTACCAGGTGGTTCCTGTCTCTCCAGGAGTTTAACTTTGTGGTGGAACACAGGCCTGGGAAACAGCACCAAAATGCTGATGCCCTGTCCCGGATGCATTGTGGGTTGTCTACTGTTGCCTCAAACACCTCCGCATTGAGACAGAGGGGGGGGGATATGTAGAGGTCGGCAGGGCTGGGTCCTGGATGGACAATATGTTTCACCCCTATTTGGGTTGTGGACCCTTTAAGGGCAACCACAGGGTTAATCTTCCTGTCCAGGAAGAGTTTTAAAGCCAGCAACTCCCAGATAGGATTGTGGGAGTTCAGGAAAAGGAAAGTAATCAGTGGAAGCTGTGTGTTTGTGTTCCAAAAGCAGGAGACGTGCTGTGCCTTGCTGGAGAGGCTTCTACATACTGGGGAAAGGATTCCCTAGGTTTGGGACTGTTTAAAGCGTTGGTGAGCCACTATTATTTCTCTGTTTATTTGTGCTGAAGATCAGGACTTTGCTTTAATTTCGCTGAACCCAAGCGTGTACTTATTATGTTGCCTTTTTGACTGCCCTGAAAGGGTGAATAAAACTGTTTTGTTTGTGAAAAGACATTGTGCACATGCTCTGTGGGCCCCCAAACGTCACAGTATATACAGCGTGTCACAGTGTTAATGATATTATATACATACAGCGTGTCAGTGTGAATGATATTATATACATACAGCGTGTCACAGTGTGAATGATATTATATACATACAGCGTGTCACAGTGTGAATGATATTATATACATACAGCGTGTCGCAGTGTGAATGATATTATGTATATACAGCGTGTCACAGTGTGAAATTATATACATACAGCGTGTCACAGTGTGAATATTATATACATACAGCGTGTCACAGTGTGAATGATATTATATACATACAGCGTGTCACAGTGTGAATATTATATAAATACAGTGTGTCACACTTTGAATGATATTATTATATACATATTATCCAACATACATACTATTTATCCAACAGGTCCTTCTGTGTGTCCTTTGCTGGTAACTCCTCCTCTTCATTGCCTCTATCTGTTGGTGTACCTCAAGGCTCTGTCCTTGGTCCTCTGCTCTTTTCCATCTACACCTCCTCCCTGGGCAAAATCATCAACAGCAATGGCTTTAATTACCACCTCTACGCTGATGACACTCAGATCTACCTCTCTACCCCTGATCTCTCTCCCCCTGTCCTTTCCAAAGTCAGTGACTGCTTATCTGGCATCTCCTCCTGGATGGCCTCCCACCACCTAAAGATCAGCATGTCAAAGACGGAGCTTCTACTTATTCCTCCCTCCAATGCCTCCCCACCTCCTGACTTCTCTATCACGGTGGAGGGTATCACCATCTCCCCATCAAACCAAGTTCGCTGTCTTGGAGTTACACTTGACTCTGCTCTTTCCTTCATCCCCCACATCAAGTCTCTTTCCTCCTCCTGCCGATACCGACTGCGTAATATTTCCAGAATTTGGCCATTTCTTACCGCTGTCACCACAAAACAACTCATACATGCCCTGGTAATCCCCCGACTCGACTATTGCAATAATCTCTTATCTGGCCTCCCTCTGTCCCGCCTCTCCCCCCTACAATCCATCCTGAACGCCTCCACCAGGCTAATACACCTCACCCACCGCTCTGTCTCTGCCGCTCCCCTCTGCGAGTCCCTTCACTGGCTCCCCATCCACTGCAGAATTAAGTTCAAAATCCTTATCCTTACCTACAAAACCCTCACTAACTCAGCTCCCCACTACCTGTCCCCACTATTCACCAAATACACCCCAGCCCGCTCCCTAAGGTCAAACAGCGACCTGTGCCTAGCTTCTCCCCGCATCACCTCTTCCCATGATAGACTGCAGGATTTCTCAAGCGCAGCCCCCACTCTCTGAAACGCTCTCCCTCGTACTGTCAGACTTTCCCCTAACTTCTCTTCCTTCAAACGCTCCATGAAAACATTCCTATTTAGGGAAGCCTACCACCCAACTCACTGACACAACCATCAATCACTCTCACCTTACAGTCCTCTCCTCCTGTTTCCAACCCCAACCCTCCTAGAGTGAGTTCCTACGGGAATAGGGCCCTCATCTCCTCCTGTACTGTTTGTCAAATGTTGTTCAATGTATTGTAACCCTGTCTATATTGTGCCTATTGTACAGCGCAGCGGAATATGCTGGCGCTTTATAAATAAATAATAATAATGATATTATGTACATACAGCGTGTCACAGTGTGAATGATATTATGTACATACAGTGGATAATCTCTTATTTTAGCATCTTTTATTAAGACCATCAAGCTAAATTAGTATTTTAGCGTCTTTAATTCTCAATGCTGCTGCTGTGAACTCAATATTTATACATTTATACTATGTTGCAAGAAAGCTTTGAGTTGAACACTCCCATGCAGATTCACTGCTATAAGCATGCATCTTACATATTTCATAGAATATTTTTTTCTGCATGCATTACACAAAAGTTATCCTAAATATCTTCTGTTATTAACCCCTTCACTGCTGAGCCATACCACCTCTGTGTGCTGTGCTCATTTTAGCCGATTTGTGCTCATCATGTTTAACCCCATCGTGACCAGGCGGTTTTACAATTGTCAGTCCGAAAGTACCCACTGCTGGTTTTAAATTTAACCCCTTAGTGCGGTTTTACGCAAATCCGTCCTTTAGTGCCCGCTGCTGGTTTTACGTTTCTGCGCTGTTAGTGTTTAAGTCAAATTTTCCTCTTACTCGTTTATGCAACCCACTTATTATACACCGTTTTTCCCGCCATTAAAATGGACTTTCTACATATACCATTATTTGTATCATATCTTATAATTTATTATTAAAAAAAATGAAATATGATGAAAAAATTGTAAAAAACACACTTTTCCGTAATATAATCCCCAAAAATCTACAACTGCCAGCTAAATAGTTTCAGAATTTTGTCCCGAGAATAGAAATACCCAATTTTTACATATTTTTGCTTTTTTACCCCTTCACTGCTAAGCCAGTTCACCTATGTGCGCTGAGCTCATTATGACAGTTTTATGCTCATAATTTTTAGATGCCAACCTAGGTCCTATTTAATTAAACCCCCCTCAGACCATTAAAAAAAATAAAAAAAAATTATATATTTATTTTTACACCTGGTCATGTTTGGTATCATTGGAAAGGCCATGATCAGGCCACGGATCGGGACATAGGGGTATCCTTTGGATCTCCTTATCTCCACTTGGCAACTAGGGGGTTAACTGGCCCACTGACAGCCTCACACATATTGGGAGGATGTCAGTGGGTGGGTGACCAAGATGTCAGCCACCTCCAGGTTTGAATCACAATCCGGCAGCTAAAGTGGTAATCTTATACACCACTGAAAAGGGGAGACTCTCCCTTTTCCAGCGGTGCAATTTTTTTTTTTGTACGTTAAATGGTTGGAGAGAAGCCTGCAAAGAAATCCCCCTCCCCTTACTGAATTTTAAGGTGGGCGCCTGCCGATGACATCACCACGCAGCGTTATGACATCATCGTGCCTGCCGGCCCCCCGGAAACTGCACGGCAGGCTTTCAGCCTGCCAGAACGCTGCAGGAGCCGGCGAGGGAGGTACGTATCGGGTGGGAGGCAGGTTAGCAGCCCACTGACATACCATGTATGTCTGCGGCTCTAAGGGAGACCCGTGGTTTTGACGTACATGGCATGTCAGTGGTCAGGAAGGGGTTAAAAAGGAATTTAAAACAAAAATGCATGAAAATAATAAAAGGTCCTATTAAAAAAATATATAAAATGGTCTGATGACAGAATAAAAAAAAAAAAAACACGTAAAAAATAAAATGGAATCAAAACCTAGGTCAAAACAAAATCCCGAAAAATACCAAAAAAAAAAAAAATGCTTTTTTGCTAGAACTGAAAAGAATAAACGGTTGAATAAAACCAATTATTTTTTACATTGAATCCTATGGGATTCACCTGTTTAAACCTGTCGAACTGAAGCACCTTAAAAATCAGTGGAGAAAAAAATAATGGGAATTTTGACAACATTTCAGCATCTCTGAATAGATTAACCGTTAACGAGCAAGGGAACTGGTACAATATAAATGGAGATCGTAAAGAGCTACTAGATGTACTCTTCAAGAAGAGGAAACAATGCTGTAAACAAGGTGTAGTGGTTCTGTGCACATATATTTATAGGTAGGTAAGCTAGCACACCTGTGGCCAAACTTACTCCTGCTCTCATTGGCTGCTACCTGAAGGGAGGATCTCTCCCCTCAGCCCAAGAGAATCCTACGGGCAGGGCCGGCGCTAATGTAAGGCGGCACAGGCGGCCACCTTACTGTCTGGCGTCCTGCCAGTGTGAGGGGCGCCGGCCCGGGGCGGATCACCGAGGTGCGTTCGGATTCGCAAAGGGGGGCAAATGGCAATCGCCGGCGCACCGCGTTCTGTTTACGTTACTTCAAAATCTGCACGTGCACTGCAGTGAGCCTCAGTGAGGTAGCATGGTCATTGGCCGCTCGCCTGGGATGGGAGGGGACAATGGGAGGGGACAAGCAACCACGTGGCCTGACCAGCGCACGAGAACGCGGCTGGTCAGGTGGTTCCCGAATCGAATCCCATCACAGGTGAGCGAGCGGGAAAGGTGCACGTGCATCACATGCCCAGCGGCCGCTCGCAGTGCACACGAGGATTAGCCACTTACTGCAGACACAGTGCCTAGCTTGCTACCCTCCCTGTCCTGAGGGCTGAGACTGAGTACAAGAACGTCGGCGGGCGACGGGGCCTGGCAGGCAGCAGTGAGCACACTGTCACACACAGCAGACAGAGCAGAGAGGTAAGACTCGCTGGTGGCAAATTTATACCCATATACTGTATGAGCTGGGGGGCGCAAATATACCCATATAAGAGCTGGGGGCCGCAAATATATACCCCTATATGAGCTGGGGCCGCAAATATACCCATATAATATGAGCTGGGGCCGCAAATATACCCATATATGAGCTGGGGGCCGCAAATATATACCCATATATGAGCTGGGGCCGCAAATATACCCATATAAATATGAACTGGGCAATATATACCCATATGTGCGGTGTCTGCGTGACGACACCGAACACTCGCGATAAAGATTATTATGCATCTCTATCCTGATTGGCTTGACATGACACGGATGGAGGGGGCACCAAAACACACCTTCGCCTGACTAGGCAAAAAAGCTTGCACCGGCCCTGCCCCCGGGTGATATAATTTGCAGAAATTTAGACCACTATATCTTTGCAGCCCTAAGGACATATGAGGTATCATTGGAACGGTCTGCTTATAGCCTTTCCAGCGGGGCCACCATCAGGGCATTATGCCCTATGCTGCGGAAAGGGGCCCGGGGAGCCCTGCCCCCATCGGCAGTGGCGGCGCCCTTTTTAACAGCTCCGGTTTCGAACTCTATGGGCTCTATTACATTCTCCGCGGAAATTTGTACGCACAGCTTAATTTTTTTTGCACGCAGCGTTAAACGTTAACGCAGGTATATGAACACTGGTATTACGATCCAAGTGCGTTTTTTCATCCATCCGAAAATATCGTGCGTAAAAAAGACTCGCAAAAACGAGCGCAAATTAACGTTTGAAAAATTCTATTTTTCATTATAATTACCATAAACCTTTTCCAAGTTTCTTCTTATATATCAAAACCAAAGTAAGAGCTGCGCTACGCCATGGCGGAGACCCCCAAAAAGAATCAATCACGAAACTGTATTGGTCTTTCTCAGAAGTCTGGCTTTCCTCGTTAAGCCAGATCTATTTATTAAAATACACAGAATTTATAGCCAATCAGTGTACAGATACATTACAACATCAAAGTTTAGCCACTCAGTTAACTTACTACCATATATGGTTCACGAGACCCTTTTCCCATCTTCCCGCTTCTGCGCACATTTTCCTGCACTGAACATAACAGGAAATCGGCCACAGCTCATATCCTATAAAAGGAACAACGGTCTATACAGTATTGACACTAACAAAAATGGAGAGGGGGGAATTTCACAGCCCATTTATAAGAACCGGCTTTTTAAGACTAAATATTTATTATATTTACAGGAAATTAAAATCTAACAATTCTTTCCTTTGATCACATATCACCTGTGATCATCTAAAAGATAAACCAAACTTAGCAATTAAACCTGGGCTACAGTGTCCTTGCCTAAGACCTTTAGATCATTCTAGATGCTCAGATGGGAAGAAAAAAATTCTGGTATTTACTCCTAAAATACCTCAATACCTTTATAATGTACAAAAGGGATTCCCCAAGGAGGCCCTTTATGAGCATAAAATACACTTATCTATCTAGATTCACTCGTCCAGCGAACCACTTGGAGCGTAGGCAAAAATACCTAATCTAGACATTAAATAACTATTTATTCCAATGTCCCAAAATATAATTCACCGAACAAGAAAAGTATAATAACTTGAATGTAAAAGTTCATTTATCTAATAAATCAACATGAGTCAGATCTATATCTGTGTGTTTTCCTATGTTCAGCTTCACTCCACAAAACGCATACACACCTGCATTCACATACACACTCAAGAAATAAAGTCTCATTTTCACAAATCAAATCCTTTCTCACACTTATCTAGGGGATTAAATAAAAAAAATAATATTCCATAATCTAATACTGTAGTCCACAGTGCGAGATCAAGGTGTGGTCTTTTTTTTTTCAACCTCCCAGCTTGAGACGCATAATCATTGAATGTCATCAGAGCTCCCACCATAGGGACTCCTGAACAAGCTGTCTCTTTGCGCTGGTTGCTTATTACCTGTGACCTTTGACCTTGACACAAAATGTCCATGATTCGTTCCATATGCAGTCATTGTGACTGTCAGGTTTCTTTTTGATGTGATATGGTTTTAGCAACAATAAAGAAAAGAAAATATGGTATACCCCGCTAATCATATACATCCATTCATTCATTGTCACTCTCAAATGCACGAAAACAATAAAAATGTTAATTTACACAAGAAGAGACACAAATAATAAATTTCAAAATGTCCCCGCGAAGCCTGTCGGCCTCACGCAATAAAAAAATTATACTACTTCTGACTCATTGTTAGAGAAAAATATATATATACGCAACTTTGGCTCAAAAGGGAAATAGCCGAAGTGCATATTCCACCCATTTTAAATATTAAAAAAAAATTATTTAATTACTATCCTATTCAGTCTTGTTCGGTGTTTTGAAACAAACCTGGTGTTTATAAAACACACCAATCCTCAAATGAAATAAAAATAAAAAAAATAAAAACAGCAATAATTTTACTGGATCAGAACTTTCCATTTACCACTATATATGTCATGAAACGTGTTTATGCAAATGCATTAAATTATATGTTCCTAAATACATTAATGAACTCTAATTTTAATTGGATGTGATCTTCAATAATCCTAAATGTGTCAGGGAATTTTGAACAATATTGATTGTAACTAAACAACAAAAATAATAAAATATAAAATAATAAAAGACACAAAATAATTATTACTTAGACGACATCAGAATATAAAAATACATTATCTTCTTTCTTTGTCTTCTGTCTTATTGGTTGAAAATAACGGTTTTGTAAAACTGACATGTCTTAAGTTGTATTTCCAAATCAATGATCTTCTATAAATAGCATGATTTATTGATGAGTTGTCGATAATTAGATTGTTTTATTGCCTGGTGTCTGATAATTCCTTATTATCCGGTTGATGTAACATTGCAATGTGAAATGATAATGTGTTTGAGTAAATTTCCTTCAATTCCAACAGCTTTATCAATATTGGTATCTCATAATCTTCCATCTAGCTTGAGCAAAGTTGGCATGCATGGGTAATGTTCACCTAAAGTAAAAACTTGGGAAACAAATGTATTATTAACCTGTCAAAAACTTTAAAATTCATATGGTTAAAATACTTTTAAAATGGAGAAAAAAATGCAACACATTTTTGGACACAAAGAAAAGGAGTGGTCATGAGAGAGAAAAAATGGAGGAGACTAGGAAAAGAATATGAACTTCAATTCAAATAAAAAAAAAAAAAAACACAACAAAAATATCATGAACTGGGAAAGAAAGTATAGAAGGGCATGTTTAAAACTTGACGCGTTAATTAGCACAAAGTTCTCAGAGGAAACTCGGAGAAAAAGATTATTAATAAACATCAATAATCTTTATTAAGGATATTGGTTAAAAACAAACATTCAAACGTGAGGTGTTTGTGCAGCTATTTTACAACCTGTTTTATTCCCTCCAAGAATATTCAATGGGGGCCCAGTTATACGCTATTGCACTTCACACCAAAAGACAAAAACAGACAGCAAAAAAAAATAAAACTAGACATCTGGCTACCACTGCAGAAAAAGAAAACAATCAAACATTACTCAGATACCAAACTACAACCTTCCATCTCCCTTAGTCAACTAAGATAAAACCAAAAAAACACCTTCTCTCATTTGAAATCTGCCTAAATTCCTTTGTACAGCGCTACTAAACCTGTAGGCGCTTTCCTTTAAACTTTCACTCAAATCCTTCAGCTTTATATCACTTCATCCTCTTAGATTCCAAACAACCAAACATGAACCTACATATATATTCCATTATACAAGTTACAAAACTGTAAATGATCTCAGTCAGCCATTTTGGCAAAACATATAACCTATATTAAGGTGTGGTCAATCCCTTAGTGCTGGACTCAAACAAAGACCAGAGGAAAATAACCGACCACGCCTCTCTTGGGAAAATGTACAACTTTGAGCCCATCACCTTGATACACTAATTTTTTATATATATATCATACATCAATTTATAATCCATTTACAGTAAATCCAGCTCCCATAATTACTTTCTTTTGTTCCACTACTGTACGCACGCCGAAGCACTCAAACCGCGCCCAATTCCACAACAGTTAGTTTTATAAAGCACTAACAACTCCAGAATTCAACTGCTACTACAGTCTTTCAAGGCATTAGACACATGTCATTTGTATATACTGTTCAATTATCCCAAATAGATACTCACAGAACAACAAAAATAACTACATATTCCATTATCCAACTTGCACTGCTAAAAGACTACTAGCATTCAAAGAAAAAAATCCTTATACAAACACATAATAACATTATACATTACAAATAAAGAGTGTTTTTTTTTTAAATTAAATAAAAAAAGGAGAAAAAATGAATGTATGAGAAAGAGAAAAAAGTTAGCAGGCGCTTTTGAAAGTCACTGTAAAAGTAAAGCCCTATTGTCTCCATTTCCTGTGCCTTTTTTTTTTTTTTACACGAGGCAAGGCAGTAATGACACAGAAACAAAGCAACCTGGTTTACGAAAAGCAGTCCCTATACATAAATTACATATAAAAAACATAATATCAAAACTACGAAATACAAAACATCAAAGATAAACACATACATTAATAGTTAGTAAAGACAAACATTTAAATAAACAGACGCAATCAATGGCCAGAAACAAAATAAAAAATACAACAAAAACAAACATGCAATCTGAAAGATAAAACAGTTAGCAAATCCTTTAGAATCAGCGCGCAAACACATGCAGCAAAAAAATCAAGAAAAAAATGGCAGCAGCGCGCAAGAAAATAAAAAAATAAGAGGAAAAAAACTGTCTCTCAATGGGAGATTAAATCAGTTGATATATAAGAAGAAAATCTAATCAGTTAAAATAAAATTATCACAATTACAAGATATGGACGACCCAGAAACACCAGAATTGAAGTACACGATAGACGCAGAATGGAGACAAAACAACTAGAAACATCTCGTTCCTTTTTTTATGAGTTCAATTTCCAGCATATACAAATACTCAACACAGCGGGCGAGTTCAAACACACGTGAGGTCCTCAAACGATTTTCCTTTACTACAATACATAAAATGACAAAAACAAACCAAGACAAAAAGTCCAACCTTGCACCAAAAAAATAAATAAATAAAAAAAAAAATCAACAAGCTCTGAACCATAGCTTTAACTTCAAGGAAAATAAACAAAAACCAAGCCTGGAGGCAAGTTCGCAAAATCTGAGCAAGCAAATGTAAGGATACATTCAAATGTAAAGATACACTTAAATAGAAGGATACATCTGAATGGCAAATCCCACTTCTGACACCAACTGAAAAATTCTATTTTTCATTATAATTACCATAAACCTTTTCCAAGTTTCTTCTTATATATCAAAACCAAAGTAAGAGCTGCGCTACGCCATGGCGGAGACCCCCAAAAAGAATCAATCACGAAACTGTATTGGTCTTTCTCAGAAGTCTGGCTTTCCTCGTTAAGCCAGATCTATTTATTAAAATACACAGAATTTATAGCCAATCAGTGTACAGATACATTACAACATCAAAGTTTAGCCACTCAGTTAACTTACTACCATATATGGTTCACGAGACCCTTTTCCCATCTTCCCGCTTCTGCGCACATTTTCCTGCACTGAACATAACAGGAAATCGGCCACAGCTCATATCCTATAGAAGGAACAACGGTCTATACAGTATTGACACTAACAAAAATGGAGGGGGGGGAATTTCACAGCCCATTTTTAAGAACCGGCTTTTTAAGACTAAATATTTATTATATTTACAGGAAATTAAAATCTAACAACGTTGCGTGCAGAAATCGGTGGGCAATCAGAATTAAGATCCACAATTGTCTCCCGTTCAGTTTTTGCGCCTGTCAAAATCAATCTGAGTATATATGCTGCAGCAATAAAAAAAAACTCATAACCACATAGTTTTATTGTTTGGGTATGTGTAGAATGTGTAACTATACTGTGCTGTATTTGTTTTCTTCGTGCTGGTGTTTTTCGTTTCGGCCAGGACGTTCAGATTTGCAGTTACTACCAGCTTTTCAAAGACGTTAAAATTATGCGCGCAAACGTCATTCGTAAAAAGTTGCACATCAATTGTAATACCAGCCGCGTACCAGCGCACAAACGCATTTGCGCTCACATTGTAAAGTATGGGATCAGAGCCGTAGCTAGCTCCTTTTGCACCCGAGGCAAGAATAGAAAATTGTGCCCCCCCCCACACACACAATATTTTTAGAGGTTATTTAGAGGAAAATAGGTAATAAATAACAAAATTAATAATACTAAATAACGTGTGTTAGTCAGCAGAGGCGGCTACAGATTTGGTGAGGCCTTAGGCGAAGCTCAGTTATGAGGCCTCACAGGGCCAGAGACCAAGCTATTCCCAGATGTTTTAGAGGACCGTGTGTGTATGAGCGTATCACAGAGCTCCACAGCAATAAAACTCACGCTTATACACACCGCACATTACTCTGAGTAGTATTGCTGTGCAGCTCTGTGATATGCTCATATACACTGCACATTACTGTATCACAGAGCTGCACAGCAATAACACTCACAGTAATGTGTGGTGTGTGTATAAGTGTGAGTTTTATTGCTGTGGAGCTCTGTGATACTCACAGCACATTACTGAGTTTTAATACTGTGGAGCTCCGATACGCTCATACACACCGCACATTACTGTGAGAGTTACTGCTGTACAGCTGATGCGTTCATACACACTGCACATTTCTGTATCGCAGCGCTCCACAGCAATAAAACTCACACTCATACATACACACTGCACCTTACTGTATCACAGAGCTGAACAATAGAACAGACAGTAATGTGCAGTGTGTATGAGCGTATCACAGATCTGCACAGCACTAAAACTCAGTAATATGTGGTGTGTGTGAGAGTGTGTCAGAGCTCCAAAGCAATAAAACTCATACTTATACACACGTATATTACTGAGTTTTATTGCTGTGCAGCTCTGTGATACAGTAATATGTGGTGTGTGTATATATCTCAGAGCTGCACAGCAATAAAACGCAAAGTAATGTATGGTGTGCATGAGCGTATCACAGACAGGGCTGCCATCAGAAATTCTGGGGCCCTTACTGAAGAACTGGTTGGGGCCCCACCTCTCTCCCCTTTCAACTTCTCTGGATCATAGCTCTGTAATGTGATACATCACATATCATATGTTACACATATGTAATATGTGTGGGTGATGTATTTAATGTACATGTGTAGAGCGTAACTAGACCTCACTGTGCCTTGGGGCAAGGAATGTGTCCTGGGTCCCCCAACATCACTAACCTCCCACCCACTGCATGCATTTACGCACAACACATGCAGACACAGCATGCATTTACACACACACGGTGTGCATTTGATATTTTAAAAACCATATTGTAGTGGTACACATCATAATTTTTTTTACAAACAAATGACAAGATTTGAGTGCAAATCTTCAAAGTTCCCTTAAAATCTCATTAAATACTCCAGCTAAAAAGAAAATTGCACATGTGGAAAAATTTTTTGCTACATATTTAACAGTTCTAACAAAAATACAGAATGAATATATGAATACACTAAAAATAAATGCAAGTGGTGCATACTAGTATTAGTACTAGTATTCCTGATACGCTTATAAATAATACAGCATATACCAATTATATATCTTTTAATGCAGTAAAAAAGACTACAATGAAACAATACCTCAATTGTGTTTCTTAAAAAAAATAAACTGCACCTCTCCGAAGAGAAGCTTGATAGTCCAAGGGTACCTATTGTTTTGTCACTATAAATGCCTTTATCTAGGGTTTATTTCTGCAGAGACAGCAGGAATATACTGAGCCGAAAATTAAGTGTTTTGAATTTGATTATATAGGATGTTGAAGATCTATAACTGTATTTGCAGTTTTTGTATATGTGCTTATCAGGAATACTGCAGTATGCTCATCCTGTATTCATTCTGTGTGTGTATATACATGTAATGATTCTGTATTTTCTTGTAAAATGATTTGTAAAGCATATATACATTTTGTTCAGGTATACAATTTTTTTAATTTTCTGTTTAAGTGTTGCAAGTACACACACACACACACTCTGCATACATTTCCACAAAACACCAGCATTGCACACTAGATTTATTAAAATAAAATGGAGTAGCAGAATGTCATCTCTAGAGCTCTCATAGGAATCATTTTAACAGGCTGTTTACAGATGAAGACAATTAGGGTCTGGGGCACCAGAGAGTTCATTTTCACTTGCAGTCCAGCTGTATCTCCCCCAAATGATCTCTGCCCCCCCCCCATGGCAGTCCAGTCACCTTAATGCTGTGTCTCTCTGGGCTGGTCAGCAGCCCCTAATCCTTCCCAGCAAGCATGGCACAAATACAGAAGGCAGTGTGTAGAGAAAGCCATCACCTGCTATAGATGCCTAGTGTGCTTCCATCCCCCCTGCAGAATCACTGCCATTAAAAGCACCTTGGGAGGCTTGCTGGACCCTCTGGAAGCTGCAAGCACAGCAACCTCTAAAGGGGGAAGCAGGCATCTAGCAGTACCTGGGGGGGGGGGTAGAAGAAAGTGAGAGGCCTGCTGGGGGGTAATAAAGAATGGGATGGGGGGGGATGTGAGAGGCATGCTGGGGGAGGGGGGATGTCAAAAGAATTAGGCCTGCTGGGAAATCCATCCATCCTGCAAAAAAATAACAATGCCACTCACCACAAATTTACTCCAGTCACTCAGTGCTGCTCTGTGGTCCTGGGCTGCCTCCTCTGTGCCTGTCCTCGTGCCATGGGAACACAATTTAGAAGCTGCCTGCCTGCAACGGGCAGCAGCCTCTTCCTGTTTGACACGTGGGGATGTCCTGCATCATGTGGTTTTTAGGGGGCGGCGCCAATACATTGTGCTGGTCCCAGCCTTGTGTTGTGATCTGGGAGGCACATTGCAGCGGCTGTCAGCCCGATCTTCACAGACCAGCTCCAGATTCGGACTCCGAGTCCGAATCTGGAGCTGAGAATGAAGAAACCAGCGGGGGCCAGCCAGTGTTTACCTGGGCCGGCCCTACCAACACACAGGATCTATTTTAAAATCTGGCTCCTGCGCCTCTTTGCAGCTGTGCCTGAGGCGAGTGCCTCACTGGCCTCACCCTCCCTACGGCCCTGTATGGGATGCGCGCATGAACTTTCGCTCGCGCAGGGTAACTTGCGTTAGACGTTAATGTGCATCGTATGCGCGAACATCGTAGTTTGACAGTCAGCGCAAAGGGTTTTCCCCTCGCGTTAATGCGCTTTTGCTCACGCGCACATTTTTGCGCGAAGAATGTAATAGAGCCCTATGAGTCCAAATCTGGAGCTCTACTGTCTTGGTCTCTCTGTCCTGGCTCTGACTGGCTGGGCGGGCCAAGCAGCGTGCACCCCCTCCAGTCACGTGTGTGACGCACGTATCACACACAAGTAGCTGCCAGCGATGAAGGGCCCGGCCGGGAGACAACAGAGGGCCCGGAAGAAGGTAGAGCGGTGAGCCAGGGCCCCGCCAGACCCCCCAAGGCCCAGCCAGACCCCCAGGGCCCAGGCAGATCCCAGCCAGATCTCAGGGCCCAGCCAGACCCCAAGACCCAGCCAGAACCAAGGGCGTAGCCAGACCCCAAGGCCCAGCCAGATCCCAGCCAGACCCTAGGGCCCAGCCAGACCCCCAAGATCCAGCCATAACCCCAAGGCCCAGCCAGACCCCAGCCAGACCCCAAGGCCCAGCCAGACCCCAGGGCCCAGGCCAGCCCAAAGGCCATCATACAGACAGCACATTACTGTGAGTTTTATTGCTGTGGATTTTGTGATACACTCATACACACTGCACATTACTGTGCATTTTATTGCTGTGGAGCTCTGTGAAATGCTCATACACACTGCACATTACTAGGAGTTTTATTGCTGTGGATTTCTGCGATACGCTCATACACACTGCATATTACTGTGCATTTTATTGCTGTGGAGCTCTGTGATATGCTCATACACATCGCACATTACTAGGAGTTTTATTGCTGTGGATTTCTGCGATACGCTCATACACACTGCATATTACTGTGCATTTTATTGCTGTGGAGCTCTGTGATATGCTCATACACATCGCACATTACTAGGAGTTTTATTGCTGTGGAGCTCTATGGTATGCTAATACAAACCATGCATTGCTGTGCATTTTATTGCTGTGGAGCTTGTGATACTCTCATACACCCCACACATTGCTATGAGTTATTGCTGCAGAACTGTGTTATGTCTTTTTTTTTGTTCTGGAAGGGGGCAAAAAGCTGTTAAAGGTTGAGGAAGTTTACGGGGGGCCATCTTGAAGTTCAGTAATGGGCCCCATCATTTCTAATGGCTGCCCTGCTTTCCAATGATACCATATATAAACAGGTTAGAGTTATATAAAATTTAAATATCTATTAAATAATTTTTTTCTCTTTTTTTTTCTTACACATCTCTATTATTCAGTTTACAACTTACCTTCTCATTTTCCCCACACTACCAGCAAGTGTGTATCGGGTGATACAACGCATTGTTTCATTCACAACCTAGACCGTGGCACTGCAGTGAGCAGACACAGGGGGACTTTGCAACCCTGCATCTCTGAATTGTACACCACACAAGGTTAAGTGAGTGTCATTGGAAAGGTCAGAGTCTGGTCTTTACAATAATACAAACATGACCATGTAATATGGAAAAATAAAAATAAATAAAAAGTAAATACAAAATTATATTTTTCTGTTCTACAGCAGAGGCAAAATATGCCTTTACAGTACATATAAAACAAACAATGCAGCTGCATTCACTCTGACTTTCGCTCCCAGCATCTACTGAGACGGCTCTGACCAAGGGGACTAATGATTTAGCTGCCAATAAAACCAAAAGGTCACTACTCCCACCTTATTCTTCTTGACCTTTTCGCTGCATTTGACACTGTTGGCCACCCTCTCCTGCTCCTCACGCTGCGTCAAGTTGGCCTCAGTGACTCCGCTCTCTCCTGGTTCTCTTCCTATCTCTCTCTTCACTCCTTCATTGTATCCTTTGCTGGTGACTCTTCACCAGTTCCTCTTTCAGTTGGAGTGCCTCAAGGCTCTGTTCTGGGTCCCCCTACTCTTCTCGATCTATACTAACTCTCTTGGCCACCTCATCTCTTCCTATGGACTCCAATATCACCTCTATGCTGACGACACCCAAATCTACCTATCAGATGTCTCCGACTTTGTTTCGTAAAGCTCGACCTCTCTAAAACTGAACTTCTCGTCTTCCCTCCCTTTAAAACCTCCATTCCTGCACCCATTCCCCTTCAGGTGAATGGTGCCACCATTACTTCTACCTCTCAAGCTCGTTGCCTAGGGGTCCTCTTTGACTGATCTATCCTTTACTCTTCACATTCAGTCGCTAACCAAATCTTGTTACTTCCACCTAAAAAACATTGGACGCATCCGTCCCGGTCTTAATCAGGACTCTACTAAAATGCTTATCCACGATCTTAGTATCTCCCGCCTTGACTACTGTAACCTCCTTCTCTCTGGCGTTAAGAGATCCCAGATTTTGCCTCTGCAGTTTTTTATGAACGCCTGTGCCAGACTCATCCACCTCACCTCCCGCACCTCTCACACCTCACCCCTTTGTCAATCTCTACACTGACTTCTGTTTCCTTCAGAATCCATAATTATATTGGTCACGTACAAAGCACTCCATAACCGCGCCGCTACCTACATCTCCTCCATTATTAGCAGGCACACCCCATCCCGACCACTTCGCTTGGCCAATGATCTGATGATATCAGTTCCTCGTACCCGCACCCCCAACTCTCGCCTTCAGGACTTCTCCTGAGCTGCCCCCTTTCTATGGAACTCCCTCCCCCACAATATCAGACTCTCCCCGTCTCTCCAGTCCTTCAAGAAGTCTCTGGAAACACATTACTTTAGAGAAGCCTATCGGATCACTCCATGATCCTCCATTGTTCATTTCTTGCTCCATCCTCCCACACACCTAAAGTGTCACCCCTCTCCTCATAGATTGTAAGCTCTCGAACAGGGTCCTCCTTCCTTCTGTTCTGTGTGTGTATATTTATTATTCTGTTTCTCCCATTGTACAGCTCTACGGAACCTGTTGGCGCTTTATAAATACTTGTAACTGTAACTAACTCAATTAAGGGAACAGATTCTGCCTCGTATTTTAATCTGAGCGCAGAGAAAAAAACAGTTTCAGTCTTTTAAAAATGTATTGTTTTTAGTTTTTTGCCTCAAAACGAACATTTTAAATAGTAATTTTGGCATGTTTCCTTTTGTGTGGGGGGGTAGGGGCGCTCCACATTTCTGTGCCTGCAGGCTCCTGAGGTGCAAATCCGGACCTGCCCCAATGCATCATAGGGGGATCCCAAACCCCTGATGCCATCTTGGCACCACACGCCCCCCCCGTCTGACGAGAGCACGCCAGAGTCAGGAAGCTCGACCTGCAGGGAGAACCTGTCGGCCAGGATTCCAGACATGACGCCACCAAAGCCCAGCAGGAGGGAAGCCCCAAGTGACGCCGGGACCCACAGGTCCCCTGGGCGACAGGTTAGTGTCCCAGCGGTCGTCTGGGACCATGGGTTGCACCCAGTAAGCGTTCAAGGTGGGGGCGTGTGGCTACGGGACGTGATACTTCCTAACAGAAGTCTCACTTACAGACAATAATTAAATACGCTAAAATACTTCATAGCGGTGTATGTAAGCGCAACAACAATTAAATACGCTAAAATACTTCATAGAGGTGGATTGTAACCTCTGTTGGGTCTATAGTGCCTCCACCCAGGCAGAATTCAGTCCAGTGTTACCATGTCCCCCTATAAGGCATGAGACCCTCTTGGTGTATCCAGACTTCCTCACATGAGTCTCACTTACTAGGGATGTGCGTTTCGGGTTTCGGAATTTTCACGAAATTTCCCGATTCGTGTTTTCGGATGAGGCCGAATTTCCGAACAATTTTAGATCCGAAAAGTTCAGATCCGAAATGTTTTCCGAGCCGAAACGAAATATTTTCGGATTTTTCGAATGGGCTTGAAATGTGTCAAACGAGGAGAACAGATGTTCCGAAAAACGAAAATTTTCTAAACACGAAAATTTTCTGAAAAACGAAAATTTTTCGAAAAAACGAAAAGTCGATACAAAAACTGAGCACAGTGACACGAAAATACGAAAAATGGTCGAAATTCTGAAAAAAAAATGTACTCGAAAAACGGGCCGAACCGAATCGAATCGAAACCGAAATTGGTCGAAACGAGCCGAATCGAAAAGTTTAAAAATCCGAAAAATCGGACCGAATCGAACCGAAAAAGAAATCTGTGCACAAGCCTATCACTTACCGACAATAGTTAACCCTTTAAGGACCACTGACGTACATGGTCCTTAAGGGGAATTTTACTCAGGATGTACTAAGGACATACTCCGTACGTTATGGTCCTTTAACCCCCTCCCTATACTCACCTAGGAGCCTGTAGGCACAGAAATGTGGAGCGCCCCTACCCCCCCCCCACACAAAAGAAGGAAACCTCTGGCATGCTTGAAGCCTGACGCATGCATTTATGGGGCCCGGCCGTGGCGATGACATCATTGCCAGGCCCCCCCCCCCAGCGCCTGCATTGTTAATTGTTAAATGTGAAAGGGGATGGGGGCTCCTTTGGAGCCCTCCCTTCCAAACAGCTCCATAAAGAAAAAAAAGAGCAGCACCGCTGAAGAGGGCACAGTTTGCCCTGTTCAGCGGTGGCTCTCTTTAACCCCTAAGGCTAGGGTAAAACTAACGCATTATTCGCAGTGACAGTCAAAAAGTGCGTCAGAACACATTGACGTATTTTTTTCACGGAAAGCGCTTAAACGGTCATACGATGCGCATTTTCGTGCGTGATTTGTTACGGATCCAAACCAGGAAACTTTGGGTGTCTGGACGTTACGTTGGCTGGACATGAGCAGTGTCTGACGACTCCTAATCACGCACACTCGCCGCTATGCCGCCGCATCACTCTCTGTACGTCAGTACGAGCGGTTCTGCGTTCTCAAAAAATGCATTAGTTTGCCTCTTGCATTGCGCGGCGCGGCCACACTTTCGCGTGGCAGTACTTCGTATATTGGCCGCCATTTGCTGCTACTGCAGCCGTGATTAAACACGTTAAAAATGCGTTAGTCTGACCCCAGCCTTAGGTGGCGAATTGTGATTCGAACCCGTAAGTGTCTGACATCTTGGAAGTGATTACATTAGTCGGCCAGTTAACCCCCTAGCTGCCCGTATCTCCCAATCCGTGGCAGCAAAAAAAAAAAAAAATTGTCTCGAGTATAGTAAAATAGGATTTTAATTGACGTTTAAACATGATGAGCATAAAACAGGACAAAATGAGCTCAGCGCACAGGTTGAAATGGCTCAGCAGTGAAGGGATCAAAAAGCAAAAACATGTAAAAATTTGGGTATTTCTAATCTCAGAACAATTTTGAAAGTTTTTGATTTTGGGATTAAATTTCAAAGAAGTGTGGGTTTTCCATTATTTATCATATTTCTTAAATTTTATTTATAGTAAATTATACGATATGATACACAAACGGTGCAGAAACGTAAAAACAGCAGTGGGCACTTACGGACAGACAATCAAAAACCGCCTGGTCACTAAGGGGTTAAATATTCTAAAAGACTTTAGTTTAGACTTTAGTTTAGTTAGGCTTTCCCTGCACAACTGAGTCTAACAGTAGCTTTTTTTTAAAGCTGTCTGTGCAATTACTTCAACTTGCAACATTGTGTTTACAAACATTTGTAGCAAGGTGTTCAGCAGTGGCTGTAATTTAAAGGAACACACTAGGCTAAAAATCCCCCCCCTTTTTTTTTTTACATTAAAACATACCTATTCCCTACCTAGTTATTGAGTATATATATATATATATTTTTTTACTGTAATACTTACCATAAAACAACTTGTTTCCAACTGCGTCTTTTTTTTTTTTATACTCACCTCCCTCCTCTTCCACTCCCGTCCTGAAAATCTTTAACTTGGCTAATGTTATACATGAGAAGCGAGCGTGCGCGCCTCTCACGTAAACCAGCCAATCAGCAGGCTTCCTCCCGGCTCCATCTTCTTTGATTAGTGTTGCGCGCAAGAGGATGCGTGCAACACTAATCTCAGCCGCTGCCGCCAGCTACTGCGGTGCGTTGGAGACGTCATCATCGTCTCCTACTCGGCAATAGTCGTCAGAAGCGGGAAATATGAATCCCGCTCTGCTGACTGACAGCTGGGAGGGCGGAGTAAAGTCCTCCGCATCTCTCAGCTGTTTTAGCCGATTGGTTGAGCGGAGGGAGGGGGGACAGACAAGGGCATACTCAGGGCATCATGGCCACCTAAAAAAGCTTACGTGGTCATGTTGCCTAGGGTATCCCTTAAGACACTTGATTCTTCCATAGGGGATTAAAGAAGCTAAAATAAGAGATTATACATACAGTGTGTCACAGTGTGAATGATATTATATATATACAGTGTGTCACAGTGTGAATGATATTATGTATATACAGTGTGTCACAGTGTGAATGATATTATATACATACAGTGTGTCACAGTGTGAATGATATTATGTACATACAGCGTGTCACAGTGTGAATGATATTATATACATACAGCGTGTCACAGTGTGAATGATATTATATACATACAGTGTGTCACAGTGTGAATGATATTATATACATACAGTGTGTCACAGTGTGAATGATATTATATACATACAGTGTGTCAGTGTGAATGATATTATATACATACAGCGTGTCACAGTGTGAATGATATTATATACATACAGTGTGTCACAGTGTGAATGATATTATATACATACAGCGTGTCACAGTGTGAATGATATTATGTACATACAGCGTGTCACAGTGTGAATGATATTATATACATACAGCGTGTCACAGTGTGAATGATATTATATACATACAGCGTGTCACAGTGTGAATGATATTATATACATACAGTGTGTCACAGTGTGAATGATATGTACATACAGTGTGTCACAGTGTGAATGATAATATATACATACAGTGTGTCACAGTGTGAATGATATTATGTATATACAGTGTGTCACAGTGTGAATGATATTATATACATACAGCGTGTCACAGTGTTAATAATATTATATACATACAGCGTGTCACAGTGTGAATGATATTATATACATACAGTGTGTCACAGTGTGAATGATATTATATACATACAGTGTGTCACAGTGTGAATGATATTATATACATACAGCGTGTCACAGTGTTAATAATATTATATACATACAGCGTGTCACAGTGTGAATGATATTATATACATACAGTGTGTCACAGTGTGAATGATATTATATACATACAGTGTCACAGTGTGAATGATATTATATACATACAGCGTGTCACAGTGTGAATGATATTATGTACATACAGCGTGTCACAGTGTGAATGATATTATATACATACAGCGTGTCACAGTGTGAATGATATTATATACATACAGCGTGTCACAGTGTGAATGATATTATATACATACAGTGTGTCACAGTGTGAATGATATTATATACATACAGTGTGTCACAGTGTGAATGATATGTACATACAGTGTGTCACAGTGTGAATGATATTATATACATACAGTGTGTCACAGTGTGAATGATATTATATACATACAGTGTGTCACAGTGTGAATGATATTATATACATACAGCGTGTCACAGTGTGAATGATACTATGTATATACAGCGTGTCACAGTGTGAATGATATTATATACATACAGCGTGTCACAGTGTGAATGATATTATATACATACAGCGTGTCACAGTGTGAATGATATTCTATACATACAGTGTGTCAGTGTGAATGATATTATATACATACAGTGTCACAGTGTGAATGATATTATATATATACAGTGTGTCACAGTGTGAATGATATTATATACATACAGTGTGTCAAGTGTGAATGATATTATATACATACAGCGTGTCACAGTGTGAATGATATATATACATACAGTGTGTCACAGTGTGAATGATATTATATACATACAGCGTGTCACAGTGTGAATGATATTATATACATACAGTGTGTCACAGTGTGAATGATATTATATACATACAGCGTGTCACAGTGTTAATAATATTATATACATACAGCGTGTCACAGTGTGAATGATATTATATACATACAGTGTGTCACAGTGTGAATGATATTATATACATACAGTGTCACAGTGTGAATGATATTATATACATACAGCGTGTCACAGTGTGAATGATATTATGTATATACAGCGTGTCACAGTGTGAATGATATGTATATACAGTGTGTCACAGTGTGAATGATATTATATACAGTGTGTCACAGTGTGAATGATATTATATACATACAGTGTGTCACAGTGTGAATGATACTATGTATATACAGCGTGTCACAGTGTGAATGATATTATATAATACATACAGCGTGTCACAGTGTGAATGATATTATATACAGTGTGTCACAGTGTGAATGATATTATATACATACAGTGTGTCACAGTGTGAATGATACTATGTATATACAGCGTGTCACAGTGTGAATGATATTATATACATACAGTGTCACAGTGTGAATGATATTATATACATACAGCGTGTCACAGTGTGAATGATATTATATACATACAGCATGTCACAGTGTGAATGATATTATGTATATACAGTGTGTCACAGTGTGAATGATATTATGTATATACAGCGTGTCACAGTGTGAATGATATTATATACAGTGTGTCACAGTGTGAATGATACTATGTATATACAGCGTGTCACAGTGTGAATGATATTATATACATACAGCGTGTCACAGTGTGAATGATATTATATACATACAGTGTGTCAGTGTGAATGATATTATATACATACAGTGTGTCACAGTGTGAATGATATTATATACATACAGTGTCACAGTGTGAATGATATTATATACATACAGCGTGTCACAGTGTGAATGATATTATGTATATACAGTGTGTCACAGTGTGAATGATATTATATACATACAGTGTCACAGTGTGAATGATATTATATACATACAGCGTGTCACAGTGTGAATGATATGTACATACAGTGTGTCACAGTGTGAATGATATTATGTACATACAGTGTGTCACAGTGTGAATGATATTATATACATACAGTGTGTCACAGTGTGAATGATATTATATACATACAGTGTCACAGTGTGAATGATATTATATACATACAGCGTGTCACAGTGTGAATGATATGTACATACAGTGTGTCACAGTGTGAATGATATTATATACATACAGCGTGTCACAGTGTGAATGATATTATGTACATACAGCGTGTCACAGTGTGAATGATATTATGTATATACAGTGTGTCACAGTGTGAATGATATTATGTACATACAGCGTGTCACAGTGTGAATGATATTATATATATACAGTGTGAATGATATTATTCTGTACATACAGCGTGTCACAGTGTGAATGATATTATATACATACAGCGTGTCACAGTGTGAATGATATTATATACATACAGTGTGTCACAGTGTGAATGATATTATGTATATACAGTGTGTCACAGTGTGAATGATATTATATACATACAGTGTGTCACAGTGTGAATGATATTATGTATATACAGTGTGTCACAGTGTGAATGATATTATATACATACAGCGTGTCACAGTGTGAATGATATTATGTATATACAGCGTGTCACAGTGTGAATGATATTATATACATACAGCGTGTCACAGTGTGAATGATATTATATATATACAGTGTGTCACAGTGTGAATGATATTATGTACATACAGTGTGTCACAGTGTGAATGATATTATGTATATACAGCGTGTCACAGTGTGAATGATATTATATACATACAGCGTGTCACAGTGTGAATGATATTATATATATACAGTGTGTCACATGTGAATGATATTATGTACATACAGCGTGTCACAGTGTGAATGATATGTATATACAGTGTGTCACAGTGTGAAATATATATGTATATACAGTGTGTCACAGTGTGAATGATATTATATACATACAGTGTGTCACAGTGTGAATATATATGTACATACAGCGTGTCACAGTGTGAATGATATTATATACATACAGCGTGTCACAGTGTGAATGATATTATATACATACAGTGTGTCACAGTGTGAATGATATTATATACATACAGCGTGTCACAGTGTGAATGATATTATATACATACAGCGTGTCACAGTGTGAATGATATTATATACATACAGTGTGTCACAGTGTGAATGATATTATATACATACAGTGTGTCAGTGTGAATGATATTATATACATACAGCGTGTCACATGTGGTGATATTATATACATACAGCGTGTCATAGTGTGAATGATATTATATACATACAGTGTGTCACAGTGTGAATGATATTATATACATACAGCGTGTCACAGTGTGAATGATATTATATACATACAGTGTGTCACAGTGTGAATGATATGTACATACAGTGTGTCACAGTGTGAATGATATTATATACATACAGTGTGTCACAGTGTGAATGATATTATGTATATACAGCGTGTCACAGTGTGAATGATATTATATACATACAGTGTGTCACAGTGTGAATGATATTATATACATACAGTGTGTCACAGTGTGAATGATATTATATACATACAGCGTGTCACAGTGTTAATATATTAATACATACAGCGTGTCACAGTGTGAATGATATTATATACATACAGTGTGTCACAGTGTGAATGATATTATATACATACAGTGTCACAGTGTGAATGATATTATATACATACAGCGTGTCACAGTGTGAATGAATATGACATACAGTGTGTCACAGTGTGAATGATATTATATTATACAGCGTGTCACAGTGGATGATATTATGTACATACAGCGTGTCACAGTGTGAATGATATTATGTATATACAGTGTGTCACAGTGTGAATGATATTATGTACATACAGCGTGTCACAGTGTGAATGATATTATATATACAGTGTGAATGATATTATTCTGTACATACAGCGTGTCACAGTGTGAATGATTATATACATACAGCGTGTCACAGTGTGAATGATATTATATACATACAGTGTGTCACAGTGTGAATGATATTATGTATATACAGTGTGTCACAGTGTGAATGATATTATATACATACAGCGTGTCACAGTGTGAATGATATTAATATACATACAGCGTGTCACAGTGTGAATGATATTATGTACATACAGCGTGTCACAGTGTGAATGATATTATGGTACATACAGTGTGTCACAGTGTGAATGATATTATATACATACAGTGTCACAGTGTGAATGATATTATAACATCAGCGTGTCACAGTGTGAATGATATGTACATACAGTGTGTCACAGTGTGAATGATATTATATACATACAGCGTGTCACAGTGTGAATGATATTATTATACATACAGTGTTCCAGTGTGAATGATATTATATACATACAGTGTGTCAGGAATGAATATTATGTACATACACGTGTCAGTGTGAATGATATGTACAATACAGCGTGTCACAGTGTGATATATTATATAGATACAGTGTGTCACAGTGTGAATGATATTATGTATGGTGGTAGGTTGCTCAAAATATGGCCCGGACAGCAGGAGATGCGGCTCAGGTGTACTTTTATTATAAAGCAGAACACAGTCTTTTTCAGCAGTTGGGGAGGCTTCCCCTTTTATGCACAAACAAAACTAAACAAAACAATCGGCCTACTCCTGTCAGGAGCCTACCTCTTTTCCGTAGTGCCCTTACTACCGTTTACTGGGCCAGCTACCCGGGCCCAGTACAAAAACAAACAAAGTAAATCACGCATGAGAGATTCTCACCAGTCTCTTCCTGCAGAGTACAGCGAAGTCACGACCTCTCTCTCCCAGGGTGGATTGCTACTGAGAGAGAGATCCTCCCCTCTCAGTCCTGCTAAGAAGACCCAAGAGGAAACGCCTACAGGTGTGCTAGCTGGAAGGGTGTTAACCCTTCCTACCAGGGATATACTGCCCTCTGGAGCCTCTGGCTCACAAAAACATGGTCCAGGACATGGTTAGAATAAACAGGGCCCCGGACCCTGTTACACATCCCACCCCCCAGCTTAACACAGGAGTGGGAAGCGGCCTCCGCCGCAAGGCCGTGAGCCCTAGACAAAGCATCGGCATTGCCATGAAGGAGACCTGCACGGTGTCTCACCACAAAACTAAACGGCTGCAAGGATAAAAACCACCTTGTGATTCTCGAGTTCCGGTCCCGTTGGTATGCATCCATTTTAACGGGGCATGGTCAGTGACAAGGGTGAAACGCCTGCCCAACAAATGATACCGTAAGGCTTCCACAGCCCACTTTATCGCTAAGCACTCCTTTTCTATCGTGGCATAGCGCTGCTCCCTGGGCAACAGCTTCCTGCTCAGATAAAGAACGGGGTGCTCCTCATCGTCAACAAACTGGGACAGCACAGCACCCAACCCAACCGCAGAGGCATCAGTCTGGAGGAAAAACTCTTTGGTAAAGTCTGGCGCTATGAGCACAGGCTGAGTACATAGAGCCTCCCTTAGGTCAACAAAAGATTCCTCCGCCTTGCTATCCCAGCGTACCATGTCTGGACTCTTCGCTCGCGTAAAGATCGGTGAGGGAGCAGCCCTTGTGGGCAAAATGGGGGATAAACCTTCGGTAATAGCCCACGATCCCTAAAAAGGCTCTCACCTGCTTCTTTCTCAGAGGCCTGGGCCAGTGTTGTATGGCACCTATTTTGTTAAGTTGGGGCTTTACCACTCCCCTACCAACCACATAACCTAAATACCTGGCTTCAGTCATACCAATAGTGCATTTAGGGGATTTGCTGTCAGCCCAGCTCTTCTAAATGTGTCCAAAACTGCCTGCAATTTCATCAGATGCGTTTCCCAGTCGGAGCTGTGGATGATGACGTCATCCAGATACGCGGCGGCATATGTGGCATGAGGTCTAAGTAGCTTATCCATCAACCTCTGAAAGGTTGCTGGGGCTCCATGGAGGCCAAAAGGCATTATCCTATAATGAAACAGCCCATCAGGTGTCGCAAATGCAGTTTTCTCTCTCGCTTCCTTGGATAAAGGTATCTGCCATACCCCTTCGTCAGGTCTAGGAGAGAGAGGTATCTGGCTTTCGCTAGCCTCTCCACCAACTCGTCCACCCGAGGCATGGGGTATGCATCAAATTTAGATACCTCGTTCAGCTTTCTGAAATCATTACAGAACCTGATAGACCCATCAGGCTTAGGTACTAGGACGATCGGGCTAGACCAGTTGCTCTGGGATTCTTCTATTACCCCTAATTCAAGCATTTTTCTTACTTCCGCCCTCACAGCGTCCCTTTTTGCCTCAGGTATCCGGTACGGTTTTACCCTTACAGTGACCCCAGGTTCTGTAACGATATCATGGGCAATTTCTTGGTCCTACCCGGTGTTGCTGAGAAGACATCTTCATTCCTCTCGACCAGCTGTATAGCCTCCTCTGTTTGCTTGGGTGTTAACTCAGGGGAAATTGGAACAGACTGTCCAGTGGACAGGGAATTCGCATCGCCCACAGCGACAGTACAGGCCTCTCTATCCTGCCAGGGTTTAAGGAGGTTGATGTGAAACACAGCCTCCTTCTTACGGCGTTCAGGTTGACTGACCCTATAATTCACTGGGCTTATCTTATCCAACACCTCATAGGGTCCCTGCCAACGTGCTAGAAGCTTACTTTCGGCAGTGGGGACTAGAAACATTATCCTGTCACCAGCTTTGAATTCTCTCACCACGGCCCTCTGGTCATAGTGGAGCTTCTGAGTACTCTGAGCCAGTTCCATGTGGTGGCGAACGAGGGGAACAATCCGGGATATACGCTCCTGGATTTGTTCCACGTGCTGTACAGTACTGACCCCGGGGACACCTTGTTCCTCCCAAGTCTCTTTCAGCACATCTAGTATGCCTCGGGGTGCCTCCCATACAAAAGTTCAAACGGGGAGAAGCCCGTTGAACTTTGGGGAATTTCACGGACCGCAAATAGCAAATACGGAAGCAGCAGGTCCCAGTCTTTCCCATCTCGACTGACTACCTTTTTAACATCCCCTTCAGGGTACGATTGAATCGCTCCACCAGCCCGTCTGTCTGTGGGTGGTAGACTGAGGTTCGCAAAGGGTGAATGTTAAGCAACTGACACAACTCTTTCATCACCCGGGAGACAAACGGCGTCCCTTGATCGGTCAGGATTTCCTTGGGTATGCCAACTCGCGAGAATACCTGAATCAACTCCTTCGCTATGGTTTTGGCGTTGGCCTTGCGCAAGGGAACGGCCTCAGGATATCTGGTGGCGTAATCCAGGAGTACCAGAATATATTGGTGCCCCCGAGAAGTTTTGTCCAGCGGACCTACCAGGTCCATGCCAATCCTCTCAAAGGGCACATCGATAACAGGGAGAGGTATGAGTGGGGCCCTTAACCTGGTTTCGGGGATGACAATTGACATTCCGGCAGGAAGCGCAGTACCTTTTGATCTCCTCATATACTCCTGGCCAAAAGAACCTTCTGAGCACCCTTTCCTGAGTCTTGTCTACCCCCAAGTGTCCCCCAGGAGGTGAGAGTGGGAAAAGTTAAGCACCTTCCGAGTATACGAGGAAGGAACAACCAGCTGCTCAATCTCTTGGCCTTCATCTGAAGTTACCCTATAAAGGAGATCATTCTTAAGGAGGAAATATGGGTAGGTACCTTTGTGCTACCCTGCACAGTCACCCCATTCACCTCTACTACCCGCTTCTAGCGACCTGCAACAGTGGATCGTTTGCTTGGTCTCTTCCAAAGCTACTACTGGAAAGATCCAAGGGTATTGGGTCCTCCACCTCTGTCTCAACGTCTGACTCAAGGTCATGCACCTTTGTCCAACCTCTATATCGTCTTCGGTACATTGGGTGGCTACACCTTTACTGTTACGCTTTCCACGTTCATTCAAGAATACCTCATTTACAGCTCTATTAAACCGCTGTTTGCTCTCCCGGCATGCTCGTCTGGTTTTACCTATTTTCGGGTTGTCCACATACAGATCGGGATCAGTAAAGGGAAACATCTTAAGGATATCACCATCCCCTTGTTCAACTTCAGGGTCGGCTTCTTTCGGTGTTCCCGGTGACTGTAACAGGGTGTGGAAGTCAGGAAAGTTCCTGCCTATAATTAGGGGATAGGGTAACCGCTTTACCACTACCGCTGACATTTTAATCAGTCTGCCCTGCACAACAACCTCTATAGGGGCAGTAGGGTACCGTACCGTGCACCATGAACACAAAGTACCCCCATGGTTTTATGGTTTTGTACATGATTGGTTTGACCAAACCACCTGCGACCAAGGTTAAGGCACTGCCTGAGTCGACTAATGCCCCTGTATCTTGGCTGTTCAGTTGCACCTTCATTCTAAAGGCGTTTGAGCCTTCCACCATGCCCGATATCAGTCCACAAAAGTTTAGGGATTTTCCCCCAGTCCACATTGCATTGGTTCTGCGCGGTTAGGGCAGATTGCCCTGACATGTCCTTTCCCGCCACACTCGAAGCAAACTATGGAATTTCCCCAAAGCGATCCTCTCTCACAGACACTTGGTCCCTAGAGTCCATTTTCTGTCGGCGCACTCCCCCTCCAGACTCCGCTTCAGGCTCATTCCGGCGGTTTCTTGGTCTCGGGAGCGAGCTGTACGGCATTGAACATTTCTCCAAGTCTTTTGCAGACAGATAACGTTCGACGTGGGCTATCATGCCATCATAGGTAGTGGGGTTTCCCTGACTGACCCATTCACGCAGGCCACGGGGAAGTTCTCTCAGGTACCGTCAAGCACCAGAGTTTCCAGCATTTTTGCAGGGCTTTGGTTCTCCGTTTGAGCCATTTCCGGGCCAGATGAATCAAGTCAAACATTTGGGATCTGGGGGCCAGACCTTCTTTAAATCGCCATTTATAGAAGCGTTGGCTCTCACAGTCGCCGTCACTCCCAACCTGGCCAATATTTCTGCCTTTAGTTGTGGGTAGTCGGCAGCCGCTCCCTCTTCCAGGTCGTAGTAGGCTTTTTGTGCTTCCCCCACGAGGAAAGGAGCGATGATCCCTGCCCACTGTGTTGGAGGCCAGGCTTCACGAGTAGCAGTTCTCTCAAACGCCAGTAGATAGCTTTCCACATCATCCTCTGCAGTCATCTTCTGCAGACAGTTGCTTGCCCGGATCGTGCCATTACCTTTTTCTAGTGCAGGAACTGTCTGGGAAGTAACGTTTTCCAGGACATTCTTAAGCAGGGCATGCTCCATTTTTGTGTCTCCGCCAGGGCCCCAATCTGCTGGGCCAACAGTCTATTGCACTCCTGTGTGCTGCTAAAGCTTGCCTGCTTGTTTCCTGCTGCACCGCCGTGGCTTGGACCAGGGCCTTCACAACGTCCTCCATTTTCTGCGGGTCCTGTACCTTTAAGGCTATTGTAACAGCGGAGCCGGTACGAATGAGAGTATCCACCGCTGCCACCACTTGTGGTAGGTTGCTCAAAATATGGCCCGGACAGCAGGAGATTGCGGCTCAGGTGTACTTTTATTATAAAGCAGAACACAGTCTTTTTCAGCAGTTGGGGAGGCTTCCCCTTTTATGCACAAACAAAACTAAACAAAACAATCGGCCTACTCCTGTCAGGAGCCTACCTCTTTTCCGTAGTGCCCTTACTACCGGTTACTGGGCCAGCTACCCGGCCCAGTACAAAAACAAACAAAGTAAATCACGCATGAGAGATTCTCACCAGTCTCTTTCCTGCAGAGTACAGCGAAGTCACGACCTCTCTCTCCAGGGTGGATTGCTACTGAGAGAGAGATCCTCCCCTCTCAGTCCTGCTAAGAAGACCCAAGAGGAAACGCCTACAGGTGTGCTAGCTGGAAGGGTGTTAACCCTTCCTACCAGGGATATACTGCCCTCTGGAGCCTCTGGCTCCACAAAACATGGTCCAGGACATGGTTAGAATAAACAGGGCCCCGGACCCTGTTTACATATATACAGTGGTCACAGTGTGAATGAATATATACATACAGCGTGTCACAGTGTGAATGAATATTATACAGCGGTCAACAGTGTGAATGATATAATACATACAGCATGTCACAGTGTGAATGATATTATATACATACAGCGTGTCACAGTGTGAATGATATTATATATACAGCGTGTCACAGTGTGAATGATATTATATACATACAGTGTGTCACAGTGTGAATGATATTATATATATACAGTGTGTCACAATGTGAATGATATTATACATACAGTGTGTCACAGTGTGATATAATTATATACATACAGTGTGTCACAGTGTGAATGATATTATATATACAGTGTGTCACAGTGTGAATGATATTATGTATATACAGTGTGTCACAGTGTGAATGATATTATATATATACAGCGTGTCACAGTGTGAATGATATTATATATACAGCGTGTCACAGTGTGAATGATATTATGTACTTACAACGTCTGACAGGTTTCACTGATGCATTTACCTGATTTCTGTAATATAGTCTTGTAGTTTAATTTCGGATATTTGCTTTTAAGATAGGTGTGCATCTCACGTAGAGCAGAAGTCATGGACATCACGGAATAAAACACTCGAGGGGCAAGTCCACCATTTACTTGAGGTTAGTAGTCATTGAATCTTCCTTTCCAGTACAGTTTAACAAGAGGGTTTGATATAGCTTTTCATACAATACATTCTTCCTTGCATTTGGTGTTCGGCAATTATGTGATATCATCCATATATTTTCAAGAATTTTGTCATTTGGAAATTTGAGGGTTTAATATTATCATAAAATTTTCCATAAGGCGTAGAGGAAGAGGGAAAAAGTCTATGATCAGGCTGTTGTTCAATGGTTCAGCAATACATTCAGTGAAAGGAGTATTAGAGCCCAAGGAAGGGGGAGGATTAATGTTTTATCATCGAACAAAATTTGTTCCTCTGCAAAAACTGCATTATCCAAATATTGTAAGACAAAATAATAACAATTTTGGCAGATGACGCCTGAATTATATTGGTGCTCCTCTTAATTACATCTTCCATGATAAAATTTTGAAATGGAAATTTCAAAAATAAGACACGCATATGCCATAATCCGCCATATATTTCATCAAAGCCAGGTGCTCACTCTCTCTGCTGGTATTGTCCGATGTTATTATTCCAGCCCAGGTCCAGCCGTAGTGTTTCATCAGCTTACATATTATCTTATAGTAGACGTGGTCGTTTTGAAGCATTCGGAAAAAGTGCGGATATAGTTTCCTGTCACTGAGAGCAGAGCTTGTTGCTCCATAACTGATCTACAAGGAACACAAGAAAGAGCATTAAATCAATATAGAATATACGCAATAAAAGTATAAGGATATAACACTATATGGAATATGTATTGGAACACAGCTTTTTATTATTGTAAAAAGTGTCATTGAGAATTCCATGTAATATACATTACATCAGTGCAATATCATTATAAAGGGAGAGCGTAGTGCGCCAATAACCGCACAGCAATGCCTAAAGGTATAACATGACATACAGTGGCATGGAGAACAAGATCATTTTCAAGAGATCAAAAACTAAAGGGAACATGTAGGGTGGGGGGGTGAACAGGGGCAAGGGTGAGAGGGAAAGGGGTGACTAGGCTGTGGCCTACCACCATTTTTGAAGCTTGCTGCGGCCTTACCCTAGTCCCCTGGTTCACACAGCCTCTCGATGGGTACGAAGAATAAAGGCAGTGGGATGGTAGAGGGCCCTCGCACCCCAGACATCACAATCTCTCACTCGGGTGCCAACCACCTCTTTACCCACCTGACCTTGCTGCTTTAAACCCGGTGAGAGTTGATACTTCGGACATGTTGTCTATCCCATGCTGTCCCCAGAAATGGCGGATAATGACCTCCCGGCCACACTAAGGGACATACGTACCTTATTGACGGTCACCAGGCCTTCTTGGCAGTCTGACCTTCGGTCGACACCAGCCTGGCTACTAACCGGATCGTGGTGGGGGAGGGCCAGTCTCATACCCAAGTTGCAGGCATCGACCTATTCTCTCCTGCTTGCACTCCAGAAGCAGGTTGGGGATTACAGTCGGCGGTGGTGACCCTGGAAACACGACACTGGCGGAAGAAAGTTAAACTCCAGGGCATACCGGAGTCTGTACAGTACACTGATTTGTCTGCCTCTGTTGTCAGTTTTGTGTCGACTGTTCTCTCCCACCAGGCGACTCCTCTGGATCCTGTGCTGTCGGCCACCCTTGTCTTGAAAGTGGCCTTGGCGTCCGTTGGAGCACCACGGGACGTCATTGTGGTGCTCCTTGATGTGCCCATCCACTCTGCTCTGCTGGTCGTGGAATACGCCCTCGATTTCTTTAGAGGACACCTCCATTGCGGTCTACAGGGATCTCCCTTTTCTTCTCCTTGCGGCTTGGTGACGATTTATGCCTATTACTGACATCCTGAGGGGAGCCAGGCCTTGTACAGATCATTCTGCAGGTGGAGGTGCTGTGTATGGAATCACTGAGTGGAGGCGCTGTGTAAAGAATCACTGAGTGGAGGCGCTGTGTATGGAATCACTGAGTGGAGGCGCTGTGTATAGAATCACAGAGTGGAGGCGCTGAGTGGAGGCGCCGTGTATAGAATCACAGAGTGGAGGCGCTGTGTATGGAATCACTGAGTGGAGGCGCTGTGTATAGAATCACTGAGTGGAGGCGCTGTGTATAGAATCACAGAGTGGAGGCGCTGTGTATAGAATCACAGAGTGGAGGCGCTGAGTGGAGGCGCCGTGTATAGAATCACAGAGTGGAGGCGCTGTGTATGGAATCACTGAGTGGAGGCACTGTGTATGGAATCACTGAGTGGAGGCGCTGTGTATAGAATCACAGAGTGGAGGCGCTGTGTATAGAATCACAGAGTGGAGGCGCTGTGTATAGAATCACAGAGTGGAGGCACTGAGTGGAGGCGCTGTGTATGGAATCACTGAGTGGAGGCGCTGTGTATGGAATCACTGAGTGGAGGCACTGTGTATGGAATCACTGAGTGGAGGCGCTGTGTATGGAATCACTGAGTGGAGGCGCTGCGTATAGAATCACTGAGTGGAGGCGCCGTGTATGGAATCACTGAGTGGAGGCGCTGTGTATGGAATCACTGAGTGGAGGCGCTGTGTATGGAATCACTGAGTGGAGGCGCTGTGTATGGAATCACTGAGTGGAGGCGCTGCGTATAGAATCACTGAGTGGAGGCGCCGTGTATGGAATCACTGAGTGGAGGCGCTGTGTATGAAATCACTGAGTGGAGGCGCTGTGTATAGAATCACAGAGTGGAGGCGCTGAGTGGAGGCGCTGTGTATAGACTC